>BSBM01000182.1:4200000-4477500 GCA_027924585.1 Larix kaempferi | reverse complement strand
AATATATTTTGATTAGTTTATTTATATTAGCTAATATGAACATAAATAAATTCACTTTCTTTTTATCTTTGCTGTGTAGGATTAGTGGCAAAAAAATTTCTTTTTATTTGTTTTGGTTATGAACCTTATCACTTAACCTGTCAGAACATATGGAAACAAAGCAAGTAGTAACAATACATGTAAAGCACCTAATGTGGTTTGATTTTCATGAGGACAAGAAGTCAGTGACCACCCTTAGATATTGAAACCAAAGTTACTTTTGTTGAAGGGGAAGTAGTAGGAGAAGAAGAGTATATTGTTGAGACCATGCCTAAGGATGAAAGGGAAACCTCAGAGCATGAGGAGGAATTTATTAAACTCATAAAACCCTTCTTTGAATACATGACCAAGAACATGACCCAATAGCTTATGAAAGGATTCGAATTGATGGCTAGCCAACTTCAAAACAAAGGAGTAATAGCAGGCAGCAGCAGCTCTCATGGGGAGGAAAATAAGCCAACACGTGAGCATATTTCTCAAGCACAGAACCCCATAATAGACCTAAAGAATTTCAGAGCACACCAAGGCCTACTACACCTAAATTTCTTGTGCCCAAAGAAGAACCTAACACCCTAATGGATATGGATACATTGGTGACAGAATGGGAAAAATTGAGGGAAAATTGTAGGACTCTACCATTTTAACAATACTTTACTGTTTCAAACAAACTCAAAAAGAAGGAAGATAATAGGGCTCTAATTCATAACAAAGAATTAAATTTTTCTATTGGTAAAATGCCACTTCCCACTTTCGATGGTTCCTCTCAAAGTTCTGCTAACAATTGTTCCCAAAAACTAGATGTGTATTTTCAGCTAAATCCAATGGTGGAATAGGATGTCTTAAAAATGGCTATTTTTCATCTAGAAGGAGATGCCAATGAATAGTGGTTCCATGGTCTGAAAACTTTGGGACATGATCAGGTTACTACCTATGGAGAATTTGTTGACAAGGTATTAGAGAGATTTGAGCAAAAAGATCCAGAATTTCCTTTCAAAGAACTAGCCCAATTGAAGCAAGTTGGAACCCCTGCTGAGTATATGATGGAATTTCAAAAATTATCAATCAAGGTGGTTGATATATCTATGGTAAGATCAGTATTGTTGTTCACTGAAGGTTTGGATGAACCCTTAAAAGGTTTAGTTAAGGTCCACAAACCCAAGTCATTGAAGGATGTTATGAGTTTGACAAGAGATCTACAAAATGTACTACCTAGGACAAGGTTTCTGTTGAAATATTGTAACTTCTAAGAATATTATATTTGTACTTTATTATTCCGGAGATGTTTCATTCCTCCGTGAAGACCTTATTGTATATCCGGAGATGTTTTATTCCTCCGTGGAGAATGTGGTAACTTGGGTTATTAGACTTCCCTAGTGGGGTCGGCCCTGTATGTGCTATGTGGGTCAAAGGGTTATTAGACCACCCTAGAGGGGTCGGCCCAGTCAACATTATGTAAAGTGGTTAAGCTGGGGCCGACCTAGTTTGTGTAAAAGTCAAGTCGGGGTTGTGTATAAATAGAGGAGGTGTGTTCGTCATTTAACACACATTCACTCACTTGTGAGTGCCGCATAGGTGAGAGAGAGATATTCTCTAGAGGAGAAGGAGCTCATGTTTGGGATTACATCTTTTATATTTGTTGGTCATCTATATTGAGGAAGATTTGCTGGGTTTTCTACCACATGAGGGTTTCCCAGGATAAAATTTGTCTCTTGTGTTTATGTTGTGCTTGTTATTCTTTCAGTGATTCGGTATATGCTATTGTTGTGAAATGGAATGTAATACTGATATTTTATGTCTTAGCATATTAAATATTAACATGGTATCAGATCTAGCCTGAAGGAAGGCAATGTATGGCACTTACGACACTTGCTTCACTTGCGACAATTGGAAGGTTAGGGTTTTATATAGAAAAACCCAGTCATCGTGGAAATTTCGCTATAAATCCATTTTGGCGAAGGTTCGGGATCTGAAACATTTACAAGTCGTAGATAACATC
This sequence comes from Larix kaempferi, assembly GCA_027924585.1. Classification (NCBI taxonomy): domain Eukaryota; kingdom Viridiplantae; phylum Streptophyta; class Pinopsida; order Pinales; family Pinaceae; genus Larix; species Larix kaempferi. The sequence continues at coordinate 4,475,465 of BSBM01000182.1, read as the reverse complement.
CCCTTGTACCTTGTGTCCGAAGGACAGCCTCAAATGCGTTGTACTTTGTGAGATATGATCAGTACAAGTTAGGGTTTCTACCTCTTCCAGATCTCAGTCATAAACAGGTGACCTAGGAAAAAAGGTCATATATCTGGCTAGGAAGCTCCAAATGAAATTTCATAAAAAGTGACAGGTAGGGCATGGACTGTACTTTCATAGGTCCAATTTCCAGAGGCCGAAATTGAACCAGTAACATGTGGAACGCCGTACAAGTTTGCTCTCTTGTTTTATCCCATAAACACGTCACGTTGCGACACTTGGAATAACTCTCTCTTAGAGAATCCAATTGAGGTCATACCTATGGGGTTGGAAATATGACAGGTCAGGCTACCATAGAAAGAAGTTTCAGACCCTGTGGATTCATAATTTTAGAGATTCACCATAAACAATCAGGTGCATATTTTTGTCAAAACAAAATTGGATTCTGAGCACCTTCATTCTTGGCTTGTCACTGCTACGGGAATTTAGCGCTTCAGAGAAAGTTGGAATTTTTGGAATCGGAGTCCAAGGCTGAATGATCCTCATCAAAATCAAAATTTAGAGACCAAGATCAAATTTTTTGGTTGGGCAGAAGGTCGGGCTTGATCAAACCCTAGTTCGGGATTTTGATCGTAAAGGTGGAAAATTAGGGCTTCTACAAAAGTTGGAATTTTTGAAATCTGTGACCACGGATGGAAGCTCCTCAGAAAAATCAAAGTTTAGAACAAAAGATCAAACATTTTGGATGGGCAGAATACCGGGCTTTATCAAACCCTAGTTCGGGATCCTATCTAGAAGATCCGGAAGTTTCAAAGGCAATTTTGAGGGGTCAAATTTTGCAATTTTCAAAATTGAAGTATACCAGCTTGATCAACTCAACAAGTCACATCTTTCCATCCATTCAGAAGTTTGAAATTCAAAATTTGAATTTTTAGGGTTTCTCTGACAAACCCTAATCCAGCTCCAGATTCAGTCTTAGCAAATCAAAGTGGATTGGGTTAATCCTAGAAGAGAATTGGACACCTACATAAGTGAAGAAGTTCCAGTTTCAGGGGGAAATGAGGCTAAGGCCTTACATAAGAAGACTACAAGAAATCTCAACAGGTATGACTTAAGGAGATACAGGTATGTGTTGAAATCTGTTCACGATTAAGTTCATAATATCTTTGTCTTCATATTATTGAGGTTAGTACAATTATGATTGTTTGATAATGAATGCATGTGAATGATATAAGACATTCATTGATTAGGGTTATTACACTTATGATTGTACTAATGCACTTGTGGTGTTGTATGAGGATGATCTTGTCTGCTAACAAGATACAGGTACATCAAGAAAGACAAATCAAGTTCTATGACCATGATGACATGAAGACAAAGACTCATCCATAATATTTGACCATATAGAATCTCTAGTTACGAGGTATGTATGACTTTGTTGTACTATGCTTAACCCATGAGATATGCAGGTTCTAGCACAAGGTCTCTAAATCATTAAAGAGAACAAAGAAGATATTGTTTGGGTATGTTAAGACATAACCAAGCTTGATAATCCAAATATGTTTTCCTATATCAAGTTAGAATCCTACTTTGTTAGGATCTTAGGTAAGTATACATGTGTATGAAATGATCATGACCATACATACTTAAGATTATTTAGAATTATAATGTTTTGATAGTATTGATATTATACTAATGAATCTATGTTTGTGTATGAGATCATGAGGATGACACTAGTGCACACTTAAGCATGCATAGTGGTACAAAATGAATAGAAGTTCAAAGACATATAGAGATCAAGCGGGAGGCAACCACACAAACATAAAAGATAAGCATTTGAGTTGTTATTTGAATCTCTGAATAGTCAATAATATTGCTCGTAATAGTTGTATGCATATTTGTATACATTAGAGAGATTTTGAGGTCAAAAAATGGCCTCCTAAGAGATGTACTACAAAAATATGAGATATATTAAAATATTATGAATTGGGGGTTTTATGGGGTAGGTATATATGACAAGTCACCTCCCACACTATTTTCTATGCACAATATAAATAACCATGGTTGAGTTCCTTTTCAAAATTCACTAAAAATAAAATTAATAAAATAAGTCTACATTGATGTGATTAAGATTCATTGTAAATTCCCAAAAATTTATTGTCCTTTAGCATTTATTTGTCTTGAACTTGCAAATGAAATTAAATAATAATAAATATTTTTAAGAGCTTTTTTTAAATTTTATGTTGACTTTTTATATTTAGTACTTTTCTCATGAATTTAATATAATGTAATTTAATTGAGAATTTATTTACATGTAAAATGTTAATAATATTATTATAATCTACATTGCATTATTATTATTATTATTATTTATTAAATCTATTATTATTCTTTATTAGTTTGACATTATGTTATTAAATAGAATGGAGTGAATATATAATTTAAAATTAAAAACATAAAAATGATAATATATTATTTTATAAAAAAAATGTGAAAGGACTTTCTTTATGAATTAAGAGTACTTCACTTGAAAATGACAATAATATTATTTTATGAGAAAGTGTGAACAGACATTCATTATGAGTACTTTACTTGAAAATGACAATAATATTATTTTATAAAAAGATTATCATTATGAGTACTTTACTTTATGACTTAAAAGTACTTACACCACTACCTTGGTTAACTATGTGTTTTCATCCACCATAGAAAATTTGACAAATAAGCATTCTTAACTCATGCAATTCCACCTCACCAAGGGGGATGATGTCATCTACTAGAATGTGATTGGTTGTTTTTTATAGTACATTTTATTTGGTTTGAGGCCATTTTTTTACCTCAAAATTTCTCTAATGTATCATGCATAGTGTAAGTATTCCTATGGCATTGAACAGTATACTACTAATATGCATATGATGGGTAAGTTGGACAAACATTCCATTGTTACTTGTCTAGAATGAAACCTCTTTGCTGACATTCTGAGAGCTTTGCACGCTCTCGATAGTATGTTCTGGTAGAGATGGAAGGCATCTAGATAACCACTGTATGCATACAGGATATGGAAAAGTGTTGTGCCAAAGTATTGGTGAAGATAGTTGCATAACCATGTGAATCATATTTGTATGCATAATAGGTTATCATGTCAACATGATTTTATGATTATGAAGTATTACTAATCATGTAATTAACTTTGATTTGTAGGAAATATCATGAAGAATGATGAACACCGAACAAGTGATGGATGTTCAACAAGAAGACTTACAAATCAAACATACTATAGAAGGCTCGTGGCTAGAAGATTCTCTTAGAAAGAGGAAGAGGATCATGATGAGATGTTTGCTCCAAGTGGCTAGATAAGACCATTCTCTTAATGGTGTAATTGAAGAAGAAGTGTGAATCGAGAAAGCTCCCAGGATTAAATTGAAGAAAGCTTTGTACGGGTACCCAGGATAGATAGTCATTTGATGAGCTTAATGATCACCATGGGTGATGCATATTTAAACTTTTGCTACAAGGTTGAAGATGGTGTCTATATACAGATGACATTCTTCTCTTAGATGGATGCAAGAAGGAACTCACCACAGAGTTCAAATGATCTTGAGGCTAATATCAGTAGACCCATCTGATGAGAGATGGCACAGATAGATATGCAGAAAATCACTCAATGCAGAGTGTGATTGATGTTCAGTCACAGAGGGAGCTTCTTGACAAGATTGGGCTTTACCAAAAGTAAAGATGATCCTAACCCTTACCTTAAGGTTATGGATGATGAACCTGTCATACTATTACTGTATGTGGATGATCTCTTTCTGACAGGGAGTGAGAAACAAATCATGGAAAGCAAGAAGAAGCTAGCTACAGAATTTGAGATGAAAGATCTCGGATTGATGCATTACTTCCTAGGTCTGGAAGTATGGCAAGGCTCAGAAGGAATCTTTCTCAACCAGGGAAAGTATGCTATGGAGATCTTGAAAAGTCTTGATATGTTGGAATGCAAAGCCATGGCCACTCCATGGATTCCAACTTGAAGTTGTTAGCTGATGAATCATCAGAGTTAGTGGATGTGACTCTGTACAGACATATTATTGGGTCATTGATGTATCTGACATATACCAGGCCAGATATATGCTTTGATGTGAACACCTTGAGTCAGTATCTAGTGGAACCTAAGCGTGTTCACCCGATAGCTGCAAAGCATGTGATGAGGTACCTACAGGGTACGATAGAATTTGATCTATGTTATCTTGGAGATCATGACTTCAGATTGTATGGCTACACAGATGTTGATTGGGAAGGAAGTGTATCAGACAGGAAGAGCACATCGGGTGGATGTTATTGTTTGATATCTGCCATGATCTCGTGGTTTAGCAGGAAGCAGTCTAGTGTGGCTCTCAACATAGCTGAAGCGGTATATATATAGCTGCTTGCTTTGCTAGTTGTGAAGCGATATGGCTTCGGAAGTTGTTATCAGGATTGTTTGACTTAGAGATGGACTCCACTGTGATCTTGTGTGACAACCAGAGTTGTATCAAGATGACAGAGAATCCAGTGTTCCATGGTAAGTCAAAGCACATAGAGATCCGATATTTATATATACGGGATATGGTGCAGAAAGGAGCTACAAAGCTCGAGTATGTGAGCACTAACAAACAAGTTGTTGATGTATTGACCAAACCTTTGTCTTGAGTAAAGTTTGAGTATTTTCGAGACAAGCTTGGTGTAGTTCAGAAGGACCCTCCTCGAAAAGGGGAGTGATATGGTCGTTGATGATGAGATTGCTTGCATCGATGGTAAGGTCGATGATGTGGATACTTGTATCGATGATGTGGATACTTGCATCGATGATGTGGATACATGTATTGATGATGAGGTTACCTGTTTCAACGGTGAGGTCGATGATGAGGTTACCTGTCCCGACGGTGAGGTCGATGATGAGGTTACCTGTTCCGACGGTGAGGTCGATGATGAGGTTACTGGTTCCGATGATGAGGTCGATGATATCAACGATAAGGTTGAGAAATGGTCCCTAGTGGACGAGAGGGATTGTATCATCCTTGGACTTCGATCCCTGAATTGATCCGTAGACATATGTCTCCGAGAAGTGGTCTCTGGTGGACGTGATAGGACTGCATCATCCCTTAACATTTGGTTCAAAATGTATGTGATAGGACTGCATTGTCCCTGAACATTTGGTTCAAAATGTACGTGATAGGACTGCATCGTCCCTAGACATTTGGTTCAAAATGTACGTGATAGGACTGCATCGTCCCTGGACATTTGGTTCAAAATGTACGTGATAGGACTGCATCATCCCTGGACATTTGGTTCAAAATGTACGTGATAGGACTGCATCATCCCTGGACATTTGGTTCAAAATGTATAGGACTGCATCGTCCCTGGACATTTGGTTCAAAATGTACGTGACAGGACTGCATCGTCCCTGGACATTTGGTTCAAAATGTACGTGACAGGACTGCATCGTCCCTTGACATTTGGTTCAAAATGTACGTGATAGGACTACATCATCCCTGAACATTTGGTTCAAAATGTACGTGATGGGATTGTATCGTCCCTAGACATGAGACTTGTCTTAAAAGGATCATGGATTGTATCATCCCTAGACATGAGAATTTTCTTAAAAGGATCACGGATTGTATCGTCCCTGGACATGAGACTTGTCTTAAAAGGATCACGGATTGCATCGTCCATAGACATGAGACTTGTCTAAAATTGATAAGGATTGATCATCCTAAAAGTAGATCTGGATTGCATCGTCCATAGACATGAGACTTGTCTAAAATTGATAAGGATTGATCATCCTGGAAGTAGATCTGGATTGCATCGTCCATAGACATGAGACTTGTCTAAAATTGATAAGGATTGATCATCCTGGAAGTAGATCTAGATTGCATCGTCCATAGACATGAGACTTGACTTAAATTGATAAGGATTGATCATCCTGGAAGTAGATCTGGATTGCATCGTCCATAGACATGAGACTTGTCTTAAATTGATAAGGATTGATCATCCTGTAATTGGATCGTGTGTATTGCAGATTATACTGCTATGATGATACTGTTGATCGAGATGATCTAAATGTTGTTGATCTAGAGGATCGAGATGTTGATACAGTTGATCGAGATGATCCAGATGTTGTTGATCGATAGGATCTAGATGTTGATATTGTTGATCGAGATGATCCAGATGTTGATATTGTTGATAGAGATGATCCAGATGTTGTTGATCAAGAGGATCCAGATGTTGATACTGCTGATCGAGATGATACAGATGTTGTTGATTGAGAGGATCTAGATCGAGAGATCCAGATGATGATGTTACTGTAGCTATTCGAGTGTTGCAGAAGATGAAGACTCAGTACTAAAGATGTTGATGTTCCAGTATTGAAGATCTTGAAGATGTTCCAGTAACTATTTGAGTTACTGATGATGTATGAAGAAAGCTTCCAATGATTTATAGATGTATCATGTAGTTGATGACTCCTTGCTCCTGCAGATGTTGTTATAATATCCTTCTCGTTAAGGGGGAGTGTTGAAATATTGTAACTTGTAAGAATATTATATTTGTACTTTATTATTCCGGATATGTTTCATTCCTCCGTGAAGACCTTATTGTATATTCGGAGATGTTTTATTCCTCCGTAGAGAATATGGTAACTTGGGTTATTAGACTTCCCTAGTGGGGTCGGCCATGTATGTGTTATGTGGTTCAAAGGGTTATTAGACCACCCTAGAGGGGTCGGCCCAGTCAGCATTATGTAAAGTGTTTAAGTTGGGGCCGACCTATTTTGTGTAAAATTCAAGTCGGAGTTGTGTATAAATAGAGGAGGTGTGTTCCGCATTTAACACACATTCACTCACTTGTGAGGGGCACATAGGTGAGAGAGAGATCTGCTATGGAGGAGAAGGAGCTCATGTTTGGGATTACATATTTTGTATTTGTTGGTCATCTATATTGAGGAAGTTTTGTTGGGTTTTCTACCCCATGAGGGTTTCCCAGGATAAATCTGTGTCTCTTGTGTTTATGTTGTGCTTGTTGTTCTTTCAGTGATCCGGTATATGCTATTGTTGTGAAATGGAATGTAATACTGATATTTTTTGTCCTAGCATATTAAATATTAACAGTTTCCTCCCAAGCCCAACTTCCCTCCCCAATTCAGATATGAAAAGAAGCCATGGCAAGAAGATGAAGGTGGAAAGGATAAGAAAGAGGAACTAAGCCGAGAAGAACTCAAAAGGAAGAAATTGTGTTACTCATGCTTCCAACCATGGGCACCAGGACATAAATGTGTTAAGGGAAAGGCCCAATTCATTGAAGTATTTTGTGATGATGAGTATGAAGGGGGCATGGAGGAAGAAGGACATATTTCATCCCAAGAAGAGGGATATACTACAGCGGAAGAAGGGAAACAAGAGGGAAATTATCCCTCACCTGACAAAGTAAGAATGGCAGTACTTTCAACGATGCCTCGTTATCACATTATTCAATGCAAGGGTGTGGTACTAGGACAGGGGGCCTCAATTTTGGTAGATGGAGGAGCCACACATAATTTCATTGATGCAGACATGGTGGAGAGAAAGAAGATACCTACTCAACCATTCGATGGCTTCACAGTTGTCATTCCAGGTCACAACACTATGGAGTGCAAAACATGGGTTCCAAAGCTGCAAATCACCATAGGTAACTATATTTTTCTGACAACTTTTATGTGGTTGATGTTGCTGATACTAACGTGGTTTTGGGAGTGCAATGGATGTACTCTATAGGGGAGAATACAGTGAACTATCAAATTCCTGAAATAAAATTCCAAGATTCGGAAGGAATACTAAGGATTGTGAGAGGGCAGCACACCTATCTGAATAAGGTAGTGTCCTCCCACAGCATGAAACACAAGAATGAAAAGGTATTGGGAGACATTCCTCATGGAAGGCCACCTAATAGAGGAGGAACAAGTTTGCAGCATGATAAATTGAGATTGCTTGAGGGCAAGCAATCTTGGGTGTGGAGGATTGTAATGTCCCCATTCAATTAAATTCGTGACATAGAAATTCCACCAATCCTACTAGTTCCCTAGGTTGGATGGAGACATTGGAATTTGGAATAAGGGGGCTAATAAATGATGTTTGGACATTAGGAAGGCATAAATATTTAATAAAGGAGATAAATAAATAAATACAAGGGAAAATCAAGTGGCAATTGATCATGAAGACACATGGAGGTTGTGGGGCCCACACAAGCTAGAATTTTTGTGCCACGTGGCATCCTCCTCTTGCAATTTCGAATCCATGAAAATCCTAATGTTCTTGGGATGAGTTAGAAGGCTCATACACTTGGCCATATGCATTATAGGTCAAATTTGGATGGAAGTGTAACTTACATGGCAAAGGAAGAGTCAAATAGGAGGTTCTTGGACACTTGGGCTAGATTCCCTAACATCTATGACACCAATGATGAAGATGATATGACATCTATGACAAATTAAAGCCCTGAGGGCTGACATATGAACATCATGACATGTCAGACCTAAAAATAGCATCTAGGTGAGCGCTTAATGGATTTATAGAAGGCCAAGAGATGCCTACTCGAATTTGTGGAAGGTGGAAGGCTAGGAAGTGGGAGACATGTGGCAATACTTCAATCACTCCCTAATTCGAATTGGCTTGGATACTATGGGTGTAATTGGAACCTTAGAAGTCTAAGGATGTTTATAAAATACAGGAATGAAGTAAGAGAAGGTATTTTGATCATTTTCATAATTTACATTTCTAAAGAGAGCTAGTGGAATACTAGTCTACTTGCCTTAGCCAATTTCGAGGGTGAAATATTCTCATCCTAGTTGGTATGTGGAAAGGCCATTCATACCTTTCATGGGAGATTTAATGGAGTCTTTATTTTCAGGTGTAAACTATATGATAGCTCGTGGTTTCTTCTAATGCATCTCATTCCTCCAACCATTTCCAGTTTTCTTTGCATATTCTTGATCCTTGAGGAAGGGCGCTTTTGGTGAGCTATTGTTCTCTTTGGGGGAGCTTCTAATGCCCCATTTATTTTGTAATAATATGTATATGATCTTTTCTTCACATTCAGAACTCTATCAGGTCAAGATTCCAAGTGGATATATGTAGAATTGATCATTAATGAGCAAATAGTGACCATTTCCCCACTATATTGATGTATACCAATGAAATGTTGATGAATTCGAACGGACAAGTGTTTCATTGATGTATTTATGATGAATGGACTGTTATTAATGATTTTCACAAGTTTCATGTTAAGTACTTAAGCTTTTGGAGTCATCTTGCTCAGTTTTATATCATTTGGAGAAGATTTAATGTCATTTCCCCCAAGGTCGAAACTAGTAATTTTGTAGTTGTTTGGAGAGGGTTGTAAAAGGCTTAAAAAACTGATTGAAGATGTACATGAGACCTTAACATTGTCCCTTAGTTGTCCCCTACCTCTATTCATAAATTCGAGAGGGTTTGAGAGCTTTTGGAGAGTCATATTCAGCATTTACCTTTGAGGGATTTGAACCCCAAATTGCTAGTAAAAGCTCCTGCCTTTGATAGAATCTTAAATAGGTTTACAGAAGTATTTTGATGGTCCTAAATCATCCCTGAACCTCATAATCAATTCCTAATATCATTCATAGACATCCTTTGAATATTTGGGAGCAATTGAAGCAATTTGGAGACCTAGACATCAAAACTAGTCAAAGGTCAAACTAGGGAAAAAAGTGAAATTTTCACTAATTTAATAAAATCTTAAAAAGGGACATTACACATTTGCCCTACCCTCCATCCATTTATCTATAGAGTTGGAAGAAATCTAAGATTGAGTGTTGCATTGAAATAGTCATAACAATAGGGGCGGGGAACTTCTATCATTTTAAAGATTAGCTTCCTGCGAAAGGGGAGTAATTATATGAGTTGGGGTATCCGAGTTGGACCGTTAAGCGAGCTCACACTAAGAGTATTTGCACCCACGAGCAGAGGTTTTAGGTTGCAAAGGTGGGTGCATTTTACCTAGTTGAATCCATTGAGCTGGAACCAGGATCATAATGCGTCAATACAATGATAGTTCGTGGTTAACGAAATTATGCCCATAACAAAAAATGAGCTTAGCTATAAAACAAGTATTGAATTAGCTTCATGTAAAGTGCCACGACAACTATAACTGGGATAAGCAAAGCCAAGGGTTTGATGTGCAAAGAAAGGGGCCCAACATGGGCATGGGTTGAGTTGGGCTATATATGCTAACCCACAACAAGAAAGACATGATTATTTGACTTGGTCCTAGGTGAAGATCGAATTTCAAGAGTAGATTCGGTGCCCATCTAAGTTTACTATTTTGTAGCGAATAAAGCTTCCTAGGAACTAGTAGCTCCAATTCCAAAGCTTATTGTTGAACCCATTGATCTAGAAACATGTTTTATGCCCAATACAACAACTAATCAATTTGGGGATCTACAACATATAGATTCAAAGTTAGAAAGAGGGTACCTGATTCCATCAGTTAAGGTAATAATATTCAAGGTTTTAGTATATAAGGTCGTAGATCCAAATCCAATTCATTAAGTAAAACTAGTTATTTAGTTTGCATAATAACAAAGAAAGATATAGAGGCACCAATTCTTGATGTAGTACCATATTCATTTTGAGAACCGCCAACATAAGATGAATGGGGTATTGAGTTAGATGCCTACGTCTGAGCATTGGTATTTTATGGTGCATTTTCTAATGAACCAATTTACCAAATTGTAGTTGGACCATATCCATTTCAAGAACCATACCTTGTTGACCAAACAACAATCCTTTTGACCTTGTTTATTGAGACCTCGATAAATAATAACTACCACTAAAATTTATAGCTATCCCAATTAATTAATTGAGTTTACTCATCGTTCCTAGTGGTTTAAGCACTCATACCATTCTCGTCCCTATAGTCATCCATCCCCTTTTCCTCGTCATAACCATCAAAGGAAACTGTAGCTCAAGCCAAAATGAAATTGATGAAGTTGCTCAAGCAATTGATTTGGAGACACCCATAACAAGGGCATAGAAGTAAGTAGGCAACACATGTTTAAGCATATTATTCTTAGTTTCAAATTGATTTGCATCCCCAATCAATCACTTCCGAGTCAACTTGGTAACCTAACATATGATGGTAGGGAAACCAATCAAATTGAATAGTTAGCTCTAGTACTCATGGCCATTGGATCTAGATAATCATCATATCACAATTTTTATGGTAGACTATAAATTCAAGGCTATTAATTAATTGATGAAAAATTAAGTACATAATCCCTTCATTCACTTGATTCATATTAAGCGCATCCTATGGTTGACCAACCCAATATGCCCAGATTATATTTACTTGATGTTAGAGACCATCAAAAGTGAAACACCTATTGGATAGTCATCACAAGACATAAAATAAGGTAGGTATCCCACCATACCTAGCATGTTCTTTCCATCACACCATGCAATTTAAGGAAGAAGAAATTTTCTGCCATCACTTTGTCTAGACAGAAACCTAGATCTAGCACTAAAGTGGGGTAGTCATTCAATGGTTTCACTTGCTATAGGTCATTGAGTTTCATAGACTTGGACTGATTCTAGGAGGCTTAGGATGATGGTAGGGAAACCAATCAAATTGAATGTGGTGAGCATGGAGGTTGGGAAAGCTAGGAACCTTTACCCATTGAGTTATGCTTCTTTTGGATGCTTGAGAAGCCATGGATTAATGTTGCGGGAGGTTCTCCAATAGCATATAGTAGGTTGGACTCTTACTCCACACACTAGTAAGCATTGTAAGGGTTGGATTTCCTAAGAGAACTGTGGATCAGTGAAAGGAAATATCTTCCTTGTGTTGTGTGGGGCAGTTGAAAGGAGTGCCATGGCTGTGATGGCTTAGTGAGACCCATGTAGAGCTCAGTTGGAGCTTTTGGATAAGCATAGAGAGCAAAGTGGGTGGTGGACTAAGAGAGAGAAGCCTATAGGTATTTCCTTCACCCTGGTGGCCTCATAGCTCAGATTGGGGGTGGCCTCTCAGCAGAAAGAGTATATGTTGGACAGAGTGCCTATGGCTGGGTGGAAAATCGCTCTTACACAGCTAGTTGCTTGGATCTTCTTCATTTAAAGATAAGCCTTTCTTATGTAATTGATGTGTAATGTTTTTTATTTGCATTCATGTGATAATTATGCCTATAAATTGCACGTTGTGTATGTGGATTGAGTTTATTCCACTATGTGTTTTTATTTCCATATTTGCACATGCATTTTAGCTATTAAGAATTTGTAATTATGGTTACGAGGAAAAATTTTGAGGCCTTGTTTTAGTTAATGTTCTCTTCTGCTGGTCGGATTGAGAGATGGGGACGTTACATTATAGTTGTTGCAAAGTGTGGATTTGACCTATAGATATGAAACGCCTCCCAAGGAATCAGGTTCCTCTACTTGTGAAATATTTGATTGTAAACATTCTATTATTCTTTATTTGGCTCGAGTTTCAAGAAAGCCCTAGTTTGTTGGTTTTCCCCATTAGGGTTTCCAGGGTAAAAATATTGTGTTCATTGTTGTGTTATTGGTTCCTTGTTCCACTACGTAGTATTATTAGTTAATGAGCTTATGTATTGTTGTTCATAAAATCATATCTGAGAATTTAATTATATGCATGCATCTGGGTTATTTTATTGGAAATAGTAATCACATTATAAGCTCAAAGAAAATTAACATGGTATTAGAGCCATGTCTCTGAAAGAAACCAAGGTAGTTTGCACAATGATCTACAAGTTATTTGATTCAGTAGGGTTTGAATCACAGTTGATCAGATCTACAAGGTCATGGTGACAGGTCTGAGATTTGAAGATCAGTTGGAAGGGGTAACCAACTTTAGCGCATGGAAGGAGAGGATTACTCGGTTGTTGGAAGAGAAAGAGCTATGGGACATTTTCAAATAAGTTGTTATTGTTCCTATAGATGCAACAAACTTGGCCGCTTATAACAAGAGAAAGATAAATGCCAAGAGAATCCTTCTAGATTCTGTGAAGGATCATATGATTTTGCATGTGACTGAAAAGGTGCATGGCTATGAGATGTGGGAAAACATTGACCAAACTCTTCCAGAGTGGCAATGAGAATAGAAACATGGTGCTATAGGAGAAGCTTCACAATATAAATATGTTCAAAGATGATCCTGTTAAAACGTATCTCACTAGAGTTACACAAGTTTGAGATGAACTTTATACTGCTATGGGTGAGAATATTGCAGATGTGGAGATGGTTTGGTTAGTCTTGAAAGGATTTTGCAAACCATGGAAGACTTTTGTCCATTGCATTGTTGCCTAATAGAATCTTCCCAACTGGGATAGATTGTGGGACAATTTCACTTAGGAGGAGATGAGAGTGGGATCCAGTCAGTCATACCACCAACATGGTGATGATGAGGAGAAAGTTGCACTTGAGATTAAAGTCAAGGGAAAAGGGAAAAAGAGCTATGGAAGTGGAGCTACGAAGGACATGAGCAAGTTTTGGTGCTATGCTTGTAATCAGTTTGGTTGCAGGTCAATGTCCAAATAAAAAGAAGGGTAACAAGGAGAAGGAGGGACAAGTTGCAACTTCTGCTGAGGTGGATGAGTTGACTACAAAATTTGAGAAGGAATTATCACTTGCCTCATTTGTTTCAAGTTGTGGCGGTAATAGAATTGAGGTTGATAGGAGGTGGATAATTGATAGTGGGTCTTCTCGCACATGACAGGAATACGGTATGTATTCCTCAATCTTTCGAAGACATGTCTAGATTTCCATGTAGAGACTAAAGTGGACACACTACATGCAGTGACAGGAGTGGGACGTGTTAGGTTCCAGCTTGAGTTTGGGGAAATTCTAGAGGTGTCATAGGTGCTCTTTGTTCTAGGGTTGAAAGAAAACAAACTCTTAGTTCCAACCCTAGAAGATGATGGGTATGTAGTATTGTTAAAGAGTGGACATATATTCACCTATATATTAGGAGTAGATCTAATTGAAGCAATATTGCTAGGTGATTGGAAGAACAAGAAGTACGTGGTGCGTGGACAACCTACATGTGGAGGATATAGGTGGATATCATATTTTGTATTAGTGCATGAGACAGAGAGAGAGTGAGATGCTCTGGAGATTGAAGTGGTACCGAGTATCCAGTCTTTGATTCAGGGGAGTGGGCGAGAGGCAGCTTCTTCCAGTACTGGAAAGAGGGTCAACTAGTATGATTTGACATTGATGGAGGCTCATAAGCGAGATTAAACATCTTGGAGCAAGAGAGGCAGGCACAGGTCTTCAGTTCGGAGCACGGGACCAGTAGTAGGGTGAGATTCAAAGTTAGAGGAAGCTTCTACAGCAGATAGCATGGTATGTCTAGAGAGGGATTCTAGTGGTGGACTTTTCAGAAGGAACTCCCTCGCTAAGAGGGAGTGTTGAGATTTATAGCTTGATATGTCCTTTATGTGATAATGCCTAACATGAAGTGACATTAATCGTCTCTCTGGAAAGGGATTTTAAAGAAGGTTGGAATTCATATATTGTGTGAGAAACGCATGACCAGTCTGCATGGCTTCAGTGTTGGAAGCATGCGAAGAGGTACAAGACTTTACCTTTACATGAAAGAGATTTTTTAATGCAGAAGTGTAATTTCTGCATGAAGTGAAATTAGGTTTTTGGAACCCTAAAGGACACCGAAGGATTATAAAAGAGAGGCAGAGGGTAAATGTTCAACACATCAAAGAATTAGAGACTGATTGAGGAAGCAGGGGCGCACTTATTCAGCTAGAAGGGCAGAGAGAAGCAGAGGTGCACTTCCTTCAGAGACTAAGAGGGGGGTGCATTATATAGTGAGTGTGAGATATCATCACAATGTCTCATGCAATGACTGATTGAGAGGGAGCGAATTCTTGAGCAGTCAGAGAGAGCAGAAAGAGGGGCACACTTCTATAGTTGGGAGGACAATAGAACCAAGGGCGCACTTCTTCAGGGAGTGAGAGGGAGCACACTTCTTTGAGAGATTGGCAGAGGACGCATTCCATCAGATATTTCAGAGTAGAACAAAGGGCACACTTTTCCCAAGCAGACAGCTTGGAAACACGTGTGAGCGGGGGACATTCCTATAGAGCAGCAGTTACAGTTGTTGCAGAGTGTGGGTTTGGACTACATATTTGACACACCTCCCAAGGCATCAAGTTCCTCTACTTGTGAAATATCTTATTGTAAACATTCTAATATTCTTTCTCTGGCCCGAGTTTCAAGAAATACCTAGTTTGTTGGTTTTCCCCATTGGGTTTTCTAGGATAAAAATATTGTGTTCATTGTTGTCTGATTGGTTTCTTGTTCCACTGCATAATATTATCAGTGAATGAGCTTATGTATTTTTGTTCATAAAATCATATCTGAGAATTTAATTATGTGCATGCATCTAGGTTATTTTATTGGAAATAGTAATTAGATTATAAGCTCAAAGAAAATTAACACATCTTGTGTTATGGATGATCTTCCTTAGGTTTAACGAGTGTAGAATTTCTTGCTTCGCCTTTTTTTGTCCGATCCCACTGATATTTACTAGAATTGTTTTTCTATTTATTTTTAATTACACCTTTTGAATCACCAAAAATAGATATTCCAATCAAAAGCTATGCAAGTTTCAAGTTAGCATACCTTTAAAAACCCCAGTTTGTGGGTTGTATTGTTGGTTGACTATGCTCCTGAATTATCTATGAAACATTGACCCCTCAAAGTCTGAAATTTTTTTTCTGTAGTAGCCTAATATGTCTTTTCACAATGCCATAGGTTAGATCCAATTCTAATGTGCTAAGAGAGAGTTATGGTGATTTTACCAAAACTTGTTATTTTTGTCCCTTTCAGGAGAGTGAACTTGTATCTATTGCCACGTGTCTAATTTTCCTTTTTTGCTTCTAAATTTGTACCAGAAACATTATGGTCCATCCTCCTTCTGATGCAATAGGTGGCACTCAATTTGGATCTCTCAAGCTTTAGATATAACAATTTTACCCAGAACACCTATTTGAAACTGGTTTTTGAACTAGTAAAAAACCCTACATTCCACAGACTATATCTCCAAAAGTATAATAAATTGTGACCTGAAATTTGTACAAATACTTCGCGATGTCCTCTAAGGCCCCTCCAAGTTTCGTTGTCTGAAGTGTCCCAAAAAAAAATTATAGCGAAATTGGCTCTGATACCAAATGTTATACACTAAAGTCTCAAATGAACATAAAATAAGAAAGAGAGAGTAATCCAACGTCTTAAGAATGAAGAAGGAGATAATATGAAGCCTCTTCAAGTGGGAAACTTCCTTATACAATGTACCAAATATACAAGACAAATATGAGATGCCCTAAATCTAGGTCTCCTTAGTGAGTGTGTGTGTGTGTGTGTGTGTGTGTGTGTGTGTGAGAGAGAGAGAGAGAGAGAGAGACAATGGGTACAATTATAATTAAGGTCCTATCCGACCATATGGTTACAATTAAGGTCTTATCCAACCATAAAGACTATATTAATATAACAATAAAAATGTAATGTCACAATATATAAAGTTTAACAACATTTTTGTATGATACTATGAACATTTTTAGGAGAATGTTTGACTTTGGTAATTTTTCAAACAATGATAAATGGGACCAAGCAAAATGGTCATAGAGTAAAAGATGTGATTTACTAGTTTCAGTTTGTTCTTAAAGCAAAATGTCTTTGTTGGCTGATTGAACCAGCATAGATCCATCTTAAACCCGTATCTATCAATCACCAAGAGGGATCCAATTTGTTGAGGTGTATTTCTTTTTTAAAATTTAAACTCAAGAAATTTGATCTCTCTTGATTGATAGATCCTGTTTAAGTTTTAAGTTTTTATTTTATAAACGAACATCTATTTTTTAATTACTTTTCATAATATTTTGTTTTTGGACCAAAGTGGATTTCTTTTAAATACTTTCCATAATTTTTTTATGAGTGGACATGAATTTTTTTAATTATTTTGTTAGTAACCAACATCACATCACAAACGTGACAACATCTCCCCATACTTACTTTACTTTACGTTACTTCTTTTTACTTTACTTCTTTTTACCTTACTTTACTTTACTTGCTTCTTTTTACTTTACTTCTTTTTACCTTACTTTACTTTACTTACTTCTTTTTACTTATTTTTACGCGCAATCACCTTTTACGTTTTATTAGATGTAACGCTACATTTTTACGTTTTATTAGATGTAACGGTACATGACGTTAGAAGATCTCCCCCATACTGGGTTGTAGAGCACCTCATTGCACTCGGTGCAAAGACTTCCATTTTATATCTAATTGTTCTAATATATTTAACCTAGTACATATAAGGAAGTTGTGGATGGAGTAAGCCAATTTTATAGTTGATCCCAATGGATTAATGTAATTCATTTATAACAAAATTTGTGGTTGTTTGAAATATTAAATGTTCTAGATCTCACGTGACCAAAATGTGTAGTAAGTGTAACCCCAAAGTGCATTGTGTTTCTTGCATGTGGAAGTTTTTGAAGGGGAGTATCCATAGCATAAGTTGGTCTAGAAGAGCTCTATGAAAACAATAATCCCTAGAAGGTGAAAAGAGTAAAGATAAAAGACTTCTACAAAATATTAAAGATGAAAGACTTCTACATTACTTATAATACATCATGTTACTCTCAAAATAATTGTTGATCAGATCTAAAGAATCTTGTTAATGTTTTTTTAGCACATAAGAAGAAAAAGCTAGACATGGTTTCTCAAGGTGTAGTTTTATAAGGTCATGAATATTATGGATTCATTGATGATGGGTTCCTCAAAATGAATTCCAATTATGGTGAGATGCAATGAGGGATGGGTGCCCATAAGACCACCACCAAAATACTAAATCGTAGAAGACTTGGAAATACATCCAACCATTGTTTGCATTATGTTCCAAAAGTGCTAGTTTGTAATGTATGTGGCACAAGTGACCAAAGATCGTAAACCCCTTTTAATTTGTCTAGACTTGAATGCTTCACCTGGTTGAAAACAAATGGCATTATTTGCTGCTAGGGATAATTTATAAAGATACATGTTAAAAGGGGGCATACAAAAGAACATCAAAATTTTGATAGGTGAAAACCCACTGTAAGATTCGATTTTGCAAAATACAAAATAGAGTAGATAAAAACTAGTGAAAACACGTAAGAGGGGTGAATGGTAGCCACTGAGTGCTAAAAAACATAGAAGCTATGGCCAAAAACGAGATGAATGGATGAAAATCCAGATATAGTAAAATGAAACTAGTATGCCAGGATCAAAATTGGTTGTGTCAAGTGGAATGAACAAAAGTCCATGGAAGCAAGTAAAATTGTGGAAAAGCAAGTTCCATAGTAACCACTAGTAGTGCAATGTCTAGAGCAAGAGAAACAAGAATGTTAGCAAAAGAAACCCCTAGTAAAGGAGAGACAACATTTCAATGAGTATAACAGTGAAGGAACATTTGTAACATGTTTCTAAAGAGAGACATGCAATGTTTGCAATATCAAAATCATGTGCATTGTATACTTTGGTTGAAGCATTCAAAATAATTTGAATGAATAATGAAATATTGCTCTATCATAATCTTAAGCATTGTGTCCTACAGTTGAAGCAATGAAAACCATTTGAATCAATAAAAAAATATTGCAAAATTCATTGTCACAACTTTTGGGTTGAAAATGAGACCCACATTGTAATATAAAAGTGCTAGTTCCAATACACACGGTGTGATATAACTGTAACTGTAACTGTAACTGCGGAAGATATTCTACATGTACTTGTCTATTGTATTATTGTATTCCTCCTTCGGGAGATGCCATTGATGTAATTAATAATGTAAGATTCGTTGAAAGAGTCAATGTAAACCCTAGGTCTTGTGTCAGCCTAGAAGAACCCAAAAAAGATTATTATATTATGTAATTGAGAAGTTGGCCCAGTCAGTTAGGTGATGTCGGCCCAGTTGGGGAAAAGTCACCTCAACGGAAGAATATACATAGAGGAGGAGTCTCTCATTTGTATTCACTCATCTCACTCACACAAGTTCGCATAGGAGAGAGAGAGAAGTTCGCACAAGTGGAGGAGTAGTTGATTTTGTCTTGGGGTTTACTTTTGTACTTTGTGATTTCTATATTGAGGAAGATTTTGTCGGGGTTTTCTCCCTTGTGGTTTCCCCGAGAGAAATATTGTGTTCATTGTGTTATTGTTGTGCTTGTGCTTCTTTCAGTGATAGATTGTATATGTTAAACAAGTAAAAACTAACATGGGATCAGAGCAGGGCTGAAAGAAAACATTGTGCAGCCCCTGTAACTGCAGAAACTAGGGCTTCTTGTTCCAGGAGCTCCCTCAACAGATCAGCTGAAAAAGATAGTGCATCTAACTCACTTCACTAGGGCGCATCTTTCTGTCGAAGCATATTTTCATTCTAAGAATTTTCATTTTTGGGTCCCCCACTACAACCCGGGAGAATTAGGGCATCAAGTTTTTGGATCATCTGCTCACAAAATTGGGAGAAGGAGTACTTTGCTCAACTCGCCTTGAGGAGGCGAATTTGCTCATCCATTCAATTTTCCAAAATCCCGAAGTCGGAAAATTAGGGTTTCTGTGACAAACCATAGGCCAAGGAAGAAGCAGTTTTCAGAAAGACAACTTTTTTGGTAAGTCTCAAATCTATTCTATTTCCATTTGAAGTACTCATTATATCAAGACGACAAGCAATACCAAGCTTGATGAGAAGCTTGAGGGAGCTGAGAACTTCAGGGCATGAAAGTATAGAGTCATGCTCATCCTTGAAGAACATGACCTAGAAGACTATATAAAGGAAGGACTTACAGAACGAAAGGGAGATGAAGCCAAAGAAAGGCATAAGAAGAATATGGTCAAGGCAAAGAGGATCATTGTTGATTCCATCAAAGATCACTTGATCCCCCAAGTGTCTTCCAAGAAGACCCCAAAAGAGATGTTTGATGCCCTGGCCAACCTATTTGAAGGGAAGAACTTTAATAGGAAGATGACCTTGAGAAATAAACTCAAGGGTGTGAAGAACTTGAAGTCTGAATCCATGCACTCATACTTCTCCAAAGTGTCCCAGATAAAAGAACAACAAGAAGCTATTGGAGACATGGTAGAGGATGCAGACGTTGCGATGACCACTTTGAATGGTCTCCCCGGAGATTGGGAACCATTTGTTCGTGGCATTTGTGCTAGAAAGAAATTGATCCAGTTCAGACAGCGATGGGAAGATTGTGTGCAAGAGGAAGAAAGAATAGCGGTGAGAGAGGAGAAACTAAACGACAATGAAAATCAAGCTTTGGCAACTCATGCCAAAGGTGGAAGGAAAAGGAAGAACAACATACGTCCCCGTGAGGACTCTCCAAGAAGACCTCAGAAGAAAAGGAAGTTCAAGAAAGATTTGTCTTCCATTGAATGTTATTCATGTCACAAAACAGGACACATTGCAAGAAATTGTCCAAACAAATCTGGACATAATAAGAAGCAAGAGAAGCGATTCCATGCTTATGCAGCGGAAGATAGTGAGTATGATGAAGAAGTCAAAACCAGAGATGATGAAGACTCCAATGAAGAATATGTTCTAATATCAGCCCTCACTGCTTCAGTATCTCATGGGAGTGATACTTGGCTAGTAGATAGTGGAGCTCCAAAACACATGACGGGATACAAAGAATCCCTCTCACATCTCATTCAGAAGGAATCTCCACACAAGGTAAAGCTTGGAGATGATTATCAATACCCCATCAAAGGAATGGGAGAAGCTTCTTATAAATTGGACTCTGGAAAGTCCATGAGTATGAAAGATGTACTTTATGTACCAGGTTTGAAGAAGAACCTTCTATCTATTTCAACATTAGATAAGAAAGGTCTTCGAATTGCATTTAGAGATGGTGAAGTTCTTATGTGGCCAAAGGGGAAGACTATTGATGATGCAGCGGTCATTGGAGTAGAAGGAGGACTTTACAAACTGAAGGGTCATGCATATACAACATTGATGACCAATACCATGAGCCCTTGTGAGCTATGGCATAGAAGACTAGTTCATGTACACTACAAAGCCTTACCAATAGTAAGGTGGTGACTGGACTACCAGAAATCCAGGTTGATCATGAAGGAGTATGCAAAGGATGTGCTCAAGGAAAGAAGGGAATATTTGTGGGCTATAGTGAGCAATCAAAGACTTACCGTATCTACATCCCAGGATTCCGCTAGATTGATCTCAGTCGGGATGTTACATTCGATGAAGACACAGCTTTCAAAAAATCCAATAAGACTCATGAGGATGAAGAGGAGAAGGAGGCTCCTAGAGTTACAAAAACAAACAGTGTACCAGAAAGAAATGTTGAAGAAGAAACTATTCCAGAGGATCATGACATGGCAGAACCTCAAAGACCTAAGGAGACACCTAATGAGGAGATTTCACGGAAGAGAAAACCAACTTGGGTACGAGAAATAATACAAGATGCGGGAAGATATGGTGCTCCAAAAGGAAGCAAGAGACCAAGGTCATATTCCAGTTATGAAGCCTTGATGTAGAAGAACCCACAGGATGGAGTGGAGCACACTATTAGGGTCTCCTGCAAGGAGACTAGGATCAAGAGAGATCCTACCAAATAAACAAAGATAAGTATTTGAATTGTTGTTCACATATTTATGTTCCTAGATTTAATGTGTATTATGCATGTTAGAATGTTTGAATTGATGAACAGAATATGCATGTGATGGATAAGTGGCCTATGGTGTTGTACAACATTCCATTGCTACTTATCTAGAATGAAACCTCTTTGCTAACATATTGGGAGTAGTGCACGCTCTTAATAATGTTCTGGTAGAGATGGAAGGCATCTAGAAAGTTACCATATGAATACGGGATATGGATGAATGTTGTGTTGAAGCATTGGATAAGATAGTTGCATGACTGTGTGAATCTATCATTATTAATATGTTTTGGAAACTGTGAAATGTTTCTAACCATGCAACTAAACTTAACTTGTAGGAAGTATCGTGTACGATCACCTACAAATGAAGAATGATGAGATTTATGTAGAACAAGACTTATGAAATCAAGAAGTACAAGGCAAAGGTTCTCTCAGAGAGAGGAAGTCGACTATGACGAGATGTTACTCTAGTGGCCAGACTTAGTGGTGGATATTACACCAGATAGATGGTGTAAACGAAATAGAAGACGATATCGAGCAACCTCCAGGACTCGGGACTCTCTACAGAGAACCACATGTGTGCAGATTGAAGAAGACTTTGTACGGGCTCAGAAGGCACATATGGGATAAAATGATCACCTGGAGTGATGATGATTGGAGCTCCTTCGAAAGGAGTAGGGTCCAAGAGGGACCTCTCTCGAAAGAGAGAATGATAGTTCTAGTCCTTAGGGATTGATGCCTGTCTAGGGGTGACGGAAGATCAGTACTTGCCGACTGATAGAGTTCATATCCGTAGGGATGGATGCCTGTCCAAGGGTGACGGAAGATCAGTACTTGTCGACTGGTAGAGTTCCTATTTGTAGGGATGGATGCATGTCTAGGGGTGACGGAAGATCAGTACTTGTCGACTAATAGAGTTCCTATCCATAGGGATGGATGCCTGTCCAGGGGTGACAGAAGAACAGTACTTGCCGACAGATAGAGTTTCTATCCATAGGGATGGATGCATGTCCAGGGGTGACGGAAGATCAGTACTTATTGTCTGATAGAGTTCCTATCCGTAGGGATGGATGCATGTCCAGGGGTGACGGAAGACCAGTAATTGTCGACTTATAGAATTCCTATCCGTAGGGATGGATGCTTGTCCAGGGGTGACGGAAGATCAGTACTTGCCGACTGATAGAGTTCATATCCTTAGGGATGGATGCCTGTCCAGGGGTGACGGAAGATCAGTACTTGCCGACTAATAGAGTTCCTATCCTCAGGGATGGATGCCTGTCCAGGGGTGACGAAAGATCAGTACTTGCCAATTGATAGAGTTCCTATCCTTAGGGATGGATGCATGTCCAGGGTGACGGAAGATCAGTACTTGTCGACTGATAGAGTTCTTGTCCTTATGTGACGGATGCCTATGGAGGGATGACGGAAGATCAGTACTTGTTGACTGATAGTGTTACAGCATTTTTGTTTACTGATGATTGATGTTGTTGTTCCAGTATTGTGTTTGTTGATGATGTTCCAGCAGAGGATGTTGTTGATGATGGTCCAGCAAAGGATGTTGTTGATGATGTCCCAGCAAAGGATGTTGCTGATGATGATCCAGCAGAGGATGTTCCAGTTGATGATGTTGCTGATGAGGATGTTCCAGCAGAGGATGTTCCAGCTGATGATGTTGATGATGATCCAGCAAAGGATGTTCTAACTGATGATGTTGTTGATGAGGATGTTCCAGCTGATGAGGGTGTTCCAGTAGAGGATGTCCAGCTGACAATGTTGTTGATCCCGCAGAGGATGTTGCTAATGATGATATAGAGGATGTTGTTGATGGTGATATTCCAGCAGATGATGATGATGTTGTTGATGGTGACATTCCAGCAGACGATGATGAAGTTGATGAGGATGCTCCAACAGATGATACCCCAGACATACAATGATCCAAAATCCTCCTACGACATATAGAGATTCACTAGTCAGTTGTGCAACTATTGATGTTACACGTAGAATACCTTCCTAATTAAGAGGGAGTGTTAAAGAAATGTAACTGGGGAAGATATTCTACTTGTACTTGTCTATTGTATTATTGTATTATTGATGTAATTAATAATGTAAGAGTCATTGAAAGAGTCAATGTAAACCCTAGGTCTTGTGTTGGCCTAGAAGAACCCAAAAAAGATTATTATATTATGTAATTGAGAAGATGGCCCAGTTGGGGAAAAGTCACCTCAACGGAAGAATAAAAATAGAGTCGTCGTCTCTCATTTGTATTTACTCATCTCACTCACACAAGTTCGCATAGGAGAGAGAGAGAAGTTCGCACAAGTGGAGGAGTAGTTGATTTTGTCTTGGGGTTTACTTTTGTACTTTGTGATTTCTATATTGAGGAAGATTTTGTCTGGGTTCTCCCTTGTGGTTTCCCCAAGAGAAATATTGTGTTCATTGTGTTATTCTTGTGCTTGTGTTTCTTTCAATGATAGATTGTTTATTGTTATATGCTGAACAAGTAAAAACTAGCATTATGAGTACATTTCTAAAAAATTCCCATGCTCATGAGAGTCCATGATATATCCATATTTGAGCATTGAAGGTCCCACCCTCTAGGGTATGAAGATTACTTGCTTTTATCATATGTCTGCAAGAAATATCTTGGAAGACAATGTTGTATATATAAATAATGAAATTTCCATATACACAGATATTCTGAAGTTTTCTAACTTCATAAACATAGATGCACATATGTTGTCAGGGAAAACAAGGAAACAATAGAAAATATGAAAATGAAAGAAAAGCCACAAACTACTAAAGCACAAACTTGTAAAATGCATAATGAAAGACCACATGGAATAACGAGGTAATATACATATGACCAAATTATAAACAGAGAAAATTGTAAGGAAGAGCCCTTGAACATAAGTTCTCATGCATCTGCTAGCAGTAAGCAAACTTCATAGAGTGCTTCAGTACAGACTAAGGTCACAGTTCACTAAGTCATTCAAAGCAAATGTCAATCCTGGAACCAGATTTCCTAGAAACAAACATGCATCATAATAGGAAAAATATTCACTTGCTCTTAACTAACAGTATATCCATTTACCTTACTCCCCTCACCATGGAACTCTGAAACTACTCTCACAATGGCATTATGTAATCTAAAACTGTGACGACACTTAAACCAGCATATTGCTTTTTGTAGCTATGGAGACACAATTCAAATCATATGCTTAGGTTTTTACAACTAGAATATCTGGTCCCAGAGATATTTTACAAGTGCAACTTTGGATCCCACCACTCAATTATTCGATATATTCATAAAAATACACAGGAATGCTGCTTGACACTTTCACCTATTGTGAAATGGAAGGGGGAGGATTCCCACCATTTATATGGATTCCCACCATTTATATTTGCAACTGAAACAAAGCTCAAAAAGTGTATCTGTTTTACATTTGCTCCTAGTTTAAGGATTGAACTCAACTAATTCCAATACAAATATTGGTTTAATACATAACTGTCATACAACACTTAGGTCCTCATCCACAATTCAATTCTTGGTATCTGCAACATTGATCTCCTCACTGGCCTTCTGACTTGCATTGAGCTCCTCACTTGCATTCTGACTTGCATTGATCTCCTCACTTGCAAGGTGACTTGCATCGATCTCCTCACTTGCATTGTGGCTTACGTTTGTCTTAGTTAATAGTTTCCCGGTAATACTATGATGTGGTATTGCATTCTTAACTGCCCCTCCTGCAGGTTGTTTAGCTCGTCTCTGTAGATCTGATAGACGTCGCTTTGCTTCTTTCAACTCATCCTTAACAGTAGGTCCATGGTTTTCCAATGCCTCAACTACCCTCCGTTGAAATTCAATAGCAACACCAAAGCTACAACAAATTACAAAGTCAGCTTAGTGCATAAGTGTGATTAAAGCAGCCAAAATACCCTTGCACTAACAATCTTGAGCATGGAGATAAAGTGACATTCCCAAGTACCTGATAAAAGTGTGATAACTGATAACTCAACATGCTAATTTCACAGATGATATTATGCATAATATAATCTTAGGAGTGACTTAAACAACAAAGCCTCGGAGAAATTTGAAACAACTCATACCATATAACAGAAACAACTCCCTCAGAGAAGTACAAATAATTAATTGGTGACAGACAAGTTCCAAAAGGCTAAAAGAAGGATTGATTTCTATGGCAATCCTATTCCATAGTAATAATGTATGTTAGATATTCGTGTATATGGGGCTCTAAAGTACATGAAAAATCTGGCATCAAAATGAGGGGTAAAATATGCCAAAAGAGTCAACAACATGCGTATAAGTAATAAAAATCTGAATGTCTCAACAAAAGATCAACAAAGAAAAAGTTAAGGCCCGGGAGCAATATGATTGTAAAGGATTTAATAGAAAATCAATGAATCATGAGAATGTGCATGTGCATGTACCAAACTATGGGAAAATTCCAGAATTCCAAAAGAGTCAACAACATGCATATAAGTAATAAAATCTGAATGTCTCAATAAAAGATCAACAAAGAAAAAGTTAAGGCCCGGGAGCAATATGATTCTAAAGGATTTAATAGAAAATCAATGAATCATGTGCAAGTACCAAACTATGGGAAAATTCCAGAATTCCAAAAAGACGGAAAATACACAAAAAATACCATAACATATCTAAAAGGAAAACACCCAAAATCTTGAAGTTTCTGATGAATATATAAAAAAATTACAAGATTAGGGATTATTATGACCATAGATGTTTTTATAAATTTTAAAGTTTCAAGCAATAAATACTGACTTGCCTACTTGTGGTGCTTCGCCTCAGAGTAGTTATATCTCATAAATATTTTCAGAGGCTAGGGGACAGGGGGACAGGGGTGATGAGATTTGGGAATGGCTCTAGAGAAACTACAAGTTTCAGGGGATGGTAGGCTACAAGACATGGAGAACCCCCTTGCTCAAATCTAGAAGTAGAAGAGATGTGGATGACATCTTCATAAAAATGGTGACATGGAAAGGAAAGACTAAATGATTTCTTGACACACCTCAACAGTGTTTCAGAGAACATTAAATTCACCATTGAGGTAGACAACAGAAAACTACCCTTTCTTGATGTACTTACCAAAAAGAGAATGTTAAACTCAGGCATCAGGTATACAGAAAAAAGACAGACAGATACCTGCATGCTGACTCACACCACCACCCTGCTCAAAAGATAATTGTTATTAGTACAGTTGCCACCAGAGAAAAAAGAATCTCTGATACAGATCACTTGGAGAAAGAAGTGGATCACCTTAAAAAAGTGTTCAGGTCTAATGGATACCATGATGAGCAAATTACGAAGGCAATCAAGGAAGCATTAAACAGACATACTCATCAAAATCATAAGATTGACATCCCTAAGATTACATTCCCAGACATACAAGGAACCACGGATAAGATTGCTAGAATCTTAAAAGAAATAACATCATGGTAGAATTCTCCCCCCCAAAACACTATCAGGGTTTTGGTTGATTCAGCTAAAGACACCTTAGGCACAAGGCAACAAAAAGGTGTGTACTCAATTCCTTGCTCATGCAGGAAAGTCTATATAGGAGAAACCAGTTGCTCATTACAGGTGGGTTTACAAGAACACAATTTCAAAAGCATGCAACTAAATCAGCGATAGCAGAAGTTCGAACACTCTTCAGTTACCACTCATCTAATTTGTATGGAAGAGACAAAGTAATTAGCCAGTGAAGACTGCTATATCGAAAGAAAAACTATCAATTGGGTCTAGCTTGGACAGTTGGGAGGAACTGTTATCCTCCCCACCCGGGTTCAAACCCTGCTACTGACATGTTCACTCTTTGTGAGTCAATTGTGGTTGAGGCTCTTCATCAGCCGTGAGGAATATCCCACCCTTGCCTATGGGCTGTATAGTGGGGTGCATCGTTGCATGTACTGGAAAAATAAACAATAAAATCAAACTAAAAACCCAGGAAGCTCTGGAAATAGAAAGAGGGTCTATCTGCTAAACAGAGATGGTGGATGGAAACTAAGTGTCACTTGGAAACCATAAATTAACCAGCTAAAAATTCATTAAAAAATCAATTTTACTCTGGTTCATCATTCACATGTTATTGAAGTTTTGAATGTTGTCAAATTTAACCCGATCTCATTCCTTGAACCATTCATCTCCTTGCAATATATATAAGAATAAATTAAACCATGTACACTCATCCCACTGCTTGCAATGTGATCTAACCAGAGGATAGACTCAAATCAATGAAGTCCAAAATGTTGTTTCATATAATTTCAAACAGACTTTCTTTCTGTTACAAATTCTGACCTCTGAGAAATGTAATCTTGAATTTACTTTTATGAAATAGTAAAGGCTGGGGTAGGGGAGAGGGATGAGTTTTGGGAACAGCTCTAGAGACACCCCAAGTTTTAGGGGATGGAAGAGGAATAGGGGACTCTTCCTCGTCAAAAATAGAAATATAAAATATCAAAAATTCCCAATTCTATTATTAATGAAATCACAGTTCACAAATAAACACAATGCTACATCCAATTATAAACTTTGCAATTCGCATAGCTGAATTCATGTCTATACATCATCCAATCACATAGCTGAATTCATGTCTATTATATATCATCCAATGACATTATTATTATTATATACAAATCACTAAATGAAATACCTCAAAAATTGAATTGAAATTGATATAGGTGAATTCATACGTCCACATATCATACCATGACATACTAACGATTTCTTTTAAAGTTCATATGCATGTCACTAAATGTAATGCCTAAAAAATAGTAGAACTTGTTTCATATGATGATGATTAAATGTTGGATAATAGTTTGACTACAAACAACTCTATTTTGGTTTGTGCTGTTGGTAGTGCTGTAATTCAATAACCAAAGGAAACAAGTCAATTGGCAGGGGATGCCTAGGTGTCCTCACTAGAACTTGAGGGACATACTGGCATCCCCTTTGATAGGGAACAACCCTATGTCCCTTTTAGACAAAGAGCTACTTGGAAACTGATTAGGAGCTTCTAGATGTATTCCAGTATGCAGCGGCACAAAAAGCAGTTTATGAAGTGAGCGTGCAGAAAGTGCACCAAAAATGGAGGCATAGAGAGAATGTTGGTGCATAAGAACAAGCATAGAAGAGTGTGAACAAGGGAAGGCAAATACTCTTGCACACAAACGAGGGTGAAAAGTTGGGTGTAGGGAGCCAAAAGGTCATTAAGTTTGCAAACAAGTCAAGATAAGAATCTGCTAGCTCTGGAAGGAACTCGGATCCATGTACATGCCTGTGTTGGATTTTGTGCAACTTCGGAAGATATTATTCGTTGTATTTTATTATGCTTTTATTGTACTTGACTGTACCTCCTAAGGGAGATGAACTAGATGTAATTATTTATGTAACCACATGAAAGAGTCAATGTAAACCTTGGGGTGCAAATAAACAAAAGAAAAATATTAAATTTGAATTATTAAATTGCCCCCAGGTGAAGTAGGCCCAGTTAGGGATTTTCTGGTTTTCGCACTTGTATAAATAAGAGGCTAGTGCACCTCATTATCTCATTCTCACACTTAGCATTTGTGCATCACTTGGAGAGAGCTGATTTCGCATCACTTGAAGGAGATAGTTGTTTTGGGGCTTCTACTTGTGGAAGACATTTCCACAATTTTCTCTTTTCTTATTTGTACTCTGATCTCGGGATTATCATCTCTATGCGAAGGTTGCGGGGTTTTTCCCAATTGGGTTTCCCAGGGTAAACTATGTGTTGTTGTTTTGTGCTTTGTCTTGCTTCTAGTGATCTTGGTTATGCATTTATATTATTATGCTATGAATGTATGAAATCTAACATGGTATCAGAGCAGTTCTAGAAGAAGCCATTGCCGGAACATTGTCGGAACCCTGCCGAAACTAGGGTTTCATCTTGTGAAGTCTCCAACCATCATTTTGGAGAAAAGAGGCTATAGGAATTTCGTTTTTGTCAAGGCGAATCTATTAGTGAAGACGGAATTCAATTCCGAGAATTTTCAATTTTTGACCTAACTCTGTGGCTGCAGCAGAATTAGGGTTTCAGTTTTAACTCATTTCTCTCCACAGATTTGGACCAGCCCACCCTCTATTCAACTCTCCTTGGCAAGGCGAATTTATCTGTGGGTTCAGTTTTTCAAATTATTAACTTTCATTTTTTACCTAGCTCCTGCTAGGGTTTCTGGACCAGCCCTGCAGTCAAGATGATTGGTATGAAAGTTGAAGATCGTTTGGAAGGAGCTTCCAACTTTATCTCCTGGAAATCTAGGGTTCTTCTACTCCTAGAAGAAAATGATCTCTTGCTATATCTAAATGAGAAGGTCCCTGAACCAGAAGTCGAAGAGGATAAATCCCTATGGAAGAAGAATGATGCTAAAGCAAGAAGGATTCTTGTGGATTCAGTGAGAGACCATTTGGTTCCTCAAATCTCAGGAAAGAAGAATGCTAGGAAAATGTTCAAGACCATTATGAAGCTGTTTAAACACACTAACCTAAATGTATCCATGACTTTGAGAAACCAACTCTCAAATATGAAGATAGCCAAGTCAGAATCCATTGCCTCATACTTTATGAGGATCGAAGAACTCAGGGATAAGCTCAGCATTATGAAGCTGTTTAAACACACTAACCTAAATGTATCCATGACTTTGAGAAACCAACTCTCAAATATGAAGATAGCCAAGTCAGAATCCATTGCCTCATACTTTATGAGGATCGAAGAACTCAGGGATAAGCTCAGCACCAGTGGAGATCCTATTAATGATAAGGAGCTTGTCCTTCACACTCTAAATGGTCTTCCACCGTCATGGGAGTCTTTTATCCAAAGCATAAGTGGTAGATCCAAACTACCAAAGTTTGACAAGCTTTGGGTAGATTGCTCTCAGGAAGAGACGAGGATTGCAGCACGTCAAAGACTCCATGGCACTCCACCTGAAGAGAACCAAGCTTTTGTTTCTCATACCAAGAAAGGTAAGGGAAAAGGAAAGAAGTTCTACAAACACAAGCACCAAGAAAGGAGATCAAGTCCATCTCCAGATCAGAAGAAGGAGAAGAGGGATTTGTCTCAGATACAATGCTACAGGTGCAAGGCATATAGTCATTATGCAAATAAGTGCCGAAGTTCTAACAAAAGAAAGTATGAAGCCTCAACTGCTGATGTAGAAGAGGATCATCATCGCAAGAAGCAAAGGGATGATGATCGTTCGGAGTTCCACTTCTAGAAGATCCAGAATGCAAGAACATAGATCTCTTATGGTTCCCACAAGAAGACAGTGGGATCCCACACACCAAAACAATAAGAGATAAGTATTTTGTTTTCTTGCTTACATAGATCTGTTTTTTTGTCTTATATGTTTTTATAACTATTATATGCAGATCTAATGTGTTGAGCAGTTGATATAGTTTACCTTGTTGTATTTATTATCCATATGAGCTACACAACATTTCATGAAGCTAGTCTAGATGATATCTCCTTCCTACATGCTTAGGGTAGTGCACACTCTTGATGGCATGTTCTAGTGGAGACAGAAGACATCTAGATAGTTCCCATATGTGTTTGTTAGACATGCTCATGACTGTTGTGATAAAGTATTAGCTAAGATGCATGTGTAAACTATTGCCATTACATTTGATTATGAAATGTGTCATTGATCATCAGTCGGGATTTGACTTGTACGGAAAAGACCATGTGATTTGGCCTACAAGAGAAGAATTGTTCCGATGGACATATGAATCTCGTTGATGTTCAACAAGAAGCTTTCTGGAATGACTCTCAACCTAGAAGGATGACCTCGGAAAAAGCTTTCACAGAAGTGAATCCAGAAGTGGGCCACCTTCAGATATTTGATTGTCCAGTCAATATATATGTGCTCAAGATCGAAGTTAGAACCTTTAGGCAAGAAGGGAACTTTCGAGGGATGCAGTATGTCTTCAAAGGATTATGGAATCTACCTCACATGATCCAGACATATTGAAGTCAATAGGGACGTGACCTTTGAAGAAGAGATAGCTGTCAAGAAAGGCAGAGGATCAAACATGAAGATCGATGATGAAGAAATACTAGAACCTAAGGAGATGAGATCATCTCCCCCTCCAGTTCAAAAGGGAGTTATGAACCCATCGATTTCATTGATCCAGCTTCAACCAGTTGTTGTTCCCAGAGATATTGCAGTAGGCCAGAAGAGGCCTAGTTGGGCACAACAGACTTTACATAGAGCAAATGGAAGTGTTGAAAAGTACAAGGCCAGATTTATCGCCAGAGGATTCTCTCAAAAAGACGGAGTCGATTATGCTGATACATTTGCTCCTGTGGCTCAAGATACTTCCATCAAATCGATCATTGCTATTGCTTCAGCTATGAGATGGAAGGTGCATCAGAATGATGCAGACCCCAACCTTTGCTTCAAGGTTGCAGATGATGAGCCATTAATTTTGGTACATTTATGTTGATGACTTGTTTCTCATAGGAAATGAGAAACTTATTGTATGGTGTAAGAAGAATCTCGCCTTTGAGTTTGGAATAAAGAATCTTGGATCGATGTGCTACTTCTTGTGATTAGAAGTATGGCAGAGGCAGAAAGAGATTTTCCTAGGACAAGGAAAATACACCATTGATATATTGAAGAGATTCCAAATGTTGGACTACAAGTCCATGGCAACTCCGATGGATGCAAATGGGAAGAAGTTGAGAGATTCTACTCCAGATTCTGATTTGATTGATCCCACCATGTATCGCCAGTTGATTGAGTCATTGATGTATCTGACCAACACCAAACCAAATATATGTTTTGTTGTGAATGCGCTCAGTAAGTTCATGTGCGAACCAAGGCAGATTCACTGGATTGCTGCAAAACATGTACTCAGATACTTATGTGGCACTGTGGGATATGGTTTGAAATATGCTTCAGATAGTGACCTGAGATTGCAGGGATGTGTTGCAGATCGGAATAGTACTTCTGGATGTTGCTTCAGTTTGGGTTCTGCGGTTATTTCCTGGTGCAGCAGGAAGCAGAACTCGGTAGCACTCAGTACTGCAGAGGCCGAGTACATGGCTGCTAGCACAGCAGCTAGAGAAGCAGTTTGGATTCGTAAACTCCTGGCAGGATTGTTAGGCCAGTTTTCAGAGCCGACCGTGATTCACTGTGATAACCAGAGCTGTGTGAAGATGTCAGTGAATCCTGTATTTCACGACATGTCGAAGCATATAGAGATTCGATATCACTTCATTCGTGATATGATGCAGAAAGGTGCGGTCGAGTTACAGTATGTGCCGACAGACAACCAGACTGCAGATGTTCTCACCAAGGCACTTCCCAGGGTGAAGTTTGAATACTTTTGTGGAAGACTTGGCGTCGAAGAGAACGTGTCCCTCCTTGAGAGGGAAAGATGACATTGAGATGCTTGCCCTGCTTTGCCCTGGTGCCATCTGCAGTCCAGTTACTCAGTAAGATATGGGAGAAATCCCATAGGCAGATGAGTAGGACAGTCAGCAGTTGGTCAGGTTCACACTGGTGCCTCTGCAGTCCTGTTACTCAGCCAAATATGGGAGAAATCCCATAGGCAGATGAGTAGGACAGTCAGCAGTTGGCCGTGTGATTGCACCGGTGCCTCTACAGTCCTGGTACTCGGCCAGATATGGGAGAAATCCCATAGGCAGATGAGTTGGACAATCAGTAGATGGTCGTGCCCATTTGCTCGTCTGAGATCTCAGCCTGGTATGGGAGGAACCCATCGGTAGATGAGACAGACGGGTAGCAAATGGTATAGCAGAGATGGCACAACTGATTATCTCATATATCCAAGATTGAGTGATTCTCCTGGATCCAGGATCAAGTGATTCTCCTGGACTCACTGAAGGACTGGTGAGGATGTCACAGATATTCAGGATTGAGAGATTCTCCTGAAATCCAGGATCGAGTGATTCTCCTGGACTCACCGAAGGACTGGTGAAGATGATACACTGAGACTGTGTGGACAACCTTCAGTATGCATAGAGATGATGGAGACAGTGTAGAGTACAAGATGAAACCCAGATGATCGTGATGCTGATGAAGACCGAAGAATACCTTCCTCATTGAGAGGGAGTGTTGGATTATGTGCCACTTCGGAAGATATTATTCATTGTATTTTATTATACTTTTATTGTACTTGATTGTACCTCCTAAGGGAGATAAACTAGATGTAATTATTTATGTAACCACATGAAAGAGTCAATGTAAACCTTGGGGTGCAAATAAACAAAAGAAAAATATTAAATTTGAATTATTAAATTGCCCCCAGGTGAAGTCGGCCTAGTTAGGGATTTTCTGGTTTACGCACTTGTATAAATAAGAGGCTAGTACACCTCATTATCTCATTCTCACACTTAGCATTTGCGCATCACTTGGAGAGAGTTGATTTCACATCACTTGAAGGAGGTAGCTGTTTTGGGGCTTCTACTTGTGGAAGCCATTCCACAATTTTCTCTTTTCTTATTTGTACTTTGATCTCGGGATTATCATCTCTATGTGAAGGTTGCTGGGTTTTTCCCAATTGGGTTTCCCAGGGTAAACTCTGTGTTGTTGTTTTGTACTTTGTCTTGCTTCTAGTGATCTTGGTTATGCATTTATATTATTATGCTATGAATGTATGAAATCTAACAGCCTGGAAACCTCTGCAATGGAACTCGGATCCATGTACATGCCTGGATACCTCTGCAATGGAACCAGCCTCATGGAATCTCATTGTATTTTAACCCTCTAGTAGTGCAAACACAACTGGGGGCTAACAAGTGTACAATAGGACGCTAAGAGAAACAACACAGCTTTGGTTATCAAGGTATACACAGAGCATATGCCCTCCAAAGGAATACGCACAGCCTGCTAGTGGCCCAACAGCTTGTCACCAGACAAGTTTACTAAGTTTAAATAATTAAAATTAGAAATCCAGCTGAGGATATTACAACAATCAAATGATCACAACCATCAGTTTCTTGAACTCGATAGATGGGCAGTCTAAAACTCTTATTTGACGAGCTTCAAAGCTTTGGTGAATTCAAACAGGAAGTCGCTATCACATAATGTATATTTGTCATGTCCCAAATTTGGCTGTGGGTCACAATGGCCTAATAAAATTGGCCCTATTCATTAGAGTTTGTCAAATTGATGCTAAAGGTCAAATAATTGCCAAGGAGGAAAATTACTAGTTTCCTAGGTTTGGGGTGGAAGCTTTGGGATTTGGAATAATGGGGATAATAAATGATGTTGGAACATTCGGATGGCATAAATATTTAATAAAGGAGATAAATAAATATATACAAGTGAAAATCAAAGTGGCATTTGATCATGAAGACACATGGAGGAAGTGGGACCCACACAAGCTAGAATTTATGTGCCACATGGCATCCTCTTTTTGCAATTTCGATTCCATGGGAAGCCTAATGTTCTTGGGATGAGTTATAAGGTCAATAATACTTGACATGAGTCAATGAGGTCGAAATATAGAGGAAGAGTAACTCCCATGGAAGAGGAAGACGCAATTTGGAGCTAGTGAGAAACTTGGGATAGATTCCCTAGCTCTATGACAACAATGATGAAGATGCTATGACACCTATGACACAAATCAGACCTGAAGGCTGACATATGGCATATATGACATGTTAGAGCTAAAAATAGACTCCAAGAGGGCGCTCAAGGGTGTTAGGGCAGCTAAGATGCTTCCACATGTGATTTGGTGGAAGTGGGAGACTAGGAATTGTTGTACAAGTGGCGTCCTTTGGAATCTCTTCCCAACTTGAGTTGGCATGAGTCTCTTGGAAGGAATTCGACCCATGGAGGACATTAGAACTTTATAAATGTCAATAACAAAGAATGAAACCAGCTTTTGATCATTTGTAGAATTTGCAATTGCATTTGTGTAGAGGGAGAGCTAGTGGATGACTAGTTTCTTGCCTTAGCCAATTTCGAGGGTGAAAGATTCCCATCCAAGTTGGTAATTGGAAAGGCCATTCAGAGCTTTCACTTGGAGCTTTAATGGAGTCTTTATTTGCAGGTGTAAGCTACAAGGCAGCTCATGTTTTCTTCTATTGCAGCACATTCTCTCAACCACTTACAGTTTTGATGGCATATTCTTGATCCTTGAGGGAGGGCATTTTTGGTGAGCTAATGTACTCTTTGGGGGAGATTCTCGTGCCCCATTTCTTTTGTAATATGAAGTAAATACTTTGTTCTTCATCTCCAGAAAATTTCAGGTCGAAATTCCAAGTAGAAATGTATAAATCTCATTTTTAATGAAAGAACAGTACCATTTCCCCACTACATTGATGTATAGCATGATAATGCTAATGATTTCGAATGAATGGATGGTTCTCTGATACATTTATGATTAATAGACTGCCATGGATGTATTTTACAAGTTTCATGTACTGTACTTGAGCATTTGAAATATTTTTACTCAGTTTAATTGCATTGGAAGAAGAAATAG
This sequence comes from Larix kaempferi, assembly GCA_027924585.1. Classification (NCBI taxonomy): domain Eukaryota; kingdom Viridiplantae; phylum Streptophyta; class Pinopsida; order Pinales; family Pinaceae; genus Larix; species Larix kaempferi. The sequence goes on along the minus strand of BSBM01000182.1, from coordinate 4,439,208 downwards.
TGCCATTTCCCCAAGGGTCGAATTGGTGATTTTTGTAGCTGAATGGGAGAGGGTTGGAACAGAGATAATAATCAATTAATGATGCACATAAGACCTTAATAACATCCTTGAGACATCCCCTACCTCTATTCAGAAATTTGAGTGGGTTTGGAGGCATTTGGGAAGCCATTTTCAATACTTAACCCAGGGGGATTTGAACCCTAAATTACTAGTAAAATTGCATACTTGGTACAGAATCTTAATAAAGTTTGCAGAGGTCTTTTGGTGGCCATATCTCATCCCTGAACATCATATTCAAGTCCTAATATCATTCATACACTTTCCTTGAAGATTTGAAGGCATTTGGAGTCAATTTGAGACCTAGAGACCAATACTAGTCAAAGGGAAATTACTAGTAAAGTTCCCTACATTGGCCAGAATTGAAAGAGGATTTGCAGAAGTATTTTAAAGGTCTAAAAGCATTCCTAAAACACATATTTATGTTCTAACATCATCCATATACCTTCTCAGAAGATTTGGGAGCAATTGGAGCAATTTGGGGACCTAGAGCTCAAAACTAGTCAAAGGTCTAACTAGGAAAAAAAGTGAAAATTTGCCATTTTAATAAAATTCCTAACAAGGGGCATTACAGTGGTATCAGAGCATGGTCCTTGCACCTGTGGATTAGGTACATACATTCAAGAATAATTGGCAACCATGTCTTACTATTATAATGAATCCTATGAGTACAATTCTTATGAGGAATATGCAGATGCTTATGAGCAATATGAAGCAGAATGTGAATGGTACGAGGAAGAGGTGTCATCATGCAAAACTCCTTACAATTTCAGGAGAAATGAAGATTATTCTTATGAATTTAAATCTGATGAATATGAGTGTGTAACACCAACCAAAGATAATTCTATGAAGGAGTTCCAAAGATGGAAAGCAACATATAACACCTTGCCCCAACAATATCAAAAATATCAAAAATATCTTGCTTTGAGCAAAAATACACAAAATGTCATATCTTTTGAGTACTTTGCTTAACATATTTTTGAAAATAGGCCCAAAAATGAAGATGTGGAGTTAGTAAAGAAAGGTTTATGCCCTTCTTGTAAAGAACCTTGGAGAGAATATCATATATGTGTGCAGGAAATGATGTCCTACTTGAGGAGAGCTTTTGGGAATTCTTCAAAAAGAGATTCCAAAGATATTGATCCTAAAGAAAACAAGGGGCAAAATGCATCAGCTTGCTTGAAGGAGCAAAAGGAAGAGACATCACAAGAGCATGAAGAAGATTCTATTGAGAATATGGAAGATCATTTCGAAACACGTTCTAGCTTAGACATGAACCAAAGAGCATCTACTGATGGATGCCTAAACTATGAAGGAGTACCTACTGATGGGTGCTCACACCTCTATGTTGGTGACATAGAGATCAGTTTTGAAAGTGTTGCTGCAAGCCCAAGTTCCATTAAGCATAATAATGAAGACCTTGTAGCATTTGAAGAAGAACCAAGATCAACTTTCCCGTCACCACTTGAGCCTAATGAAGTTGGTCTAAGCAAAAATGAAGAAGATGAGGAGGTTCATTTGCAAGAGCCTCATTTTCTTGAAGGATCCTTAAAGATGAATGAAAAGAAGATCCAAGAGTCCCTCGGCATTCTCCATGACACTCAAGCATTGGTGTCAAATTCTTGTTGGAGAGCTACTTCATTGGAGGAAACATCCTTCCTTGAAGACATGAAGAAGATTCAAAGAACAATGTGCCACATCAAAGGTAATTTCATGTCTTTGCTTTTTGATAGAAACCATTTGTTTGAGCTTAATGAATTGTTACATGATGCATACTTGAAGAATAATGAGGATAATCATAAGCTCACAATTAAAAATGAGCAACTTCTTGAAAAGTTGCAAGATACTTGTTTTTCCTCCTATATTTCAGATTGTCAAATGGTAGATTGTTTGGAGGATTCTCATGACATGGCGGATCATGAGAAATGTGGAAATTTGAATGTGCTTAATGTGTTTGAAGATGAACTTGAAGAGATCCAAACACTTGATGTGGTGGAAGAGGAACTTGAATTGTCTCTTGATGAAGGTTATGCAATTTTTAAATAAGAGCATGATTCATCTACATTGGAACTAATCTACAACAAAGGTTTCACACTTTTGAAGGAGTTGCATGATACTAACCATATGGATCATTTCCACGATGAAACTTCTGCACATTTTGATCATTTGGGTGAGTTAGTTAATTCTCCTACATCCTACAATTCCATGTTTTGCAGCATTAGTCTCAATGAAGAATGGGTGAAAAGTTTTTTTTTTATGGTGCCACATGAGGAGTATGGAACTCCTATATTTACTTTTTTATGATGATATGGTTGGAGCACATTCTTATTCACATTTGCAGCAGCATCCTTTGTTACTTTATGATGATGCACATCTGTTAAAAAAATGACAAAACCCAGAAATTGCTCACACACAGTTCATGGACAGATTTGTCAAACACTTAATGTACCTCTGATATTAAACTTCTACAGGCATACAAACTAGCACATTTCACTGGCATTCACTTTATATGCATCTGTAAGCTAATATACTGTTCATCAAGCAACTTTAGCAGCGGAAAATCATAAAAAAACAGCAGACTGTAATGACAGTTTAACACAGGAATTTTTGGTCAAATTTGACCCTGGAAAAACCCCCCCAACCCCTGGGGAAAACCAGCATGCAAGAGAAATTTTATTGAGCTTGAGAGAGAATTTCAGAGAGTACAACAGTCATTAATTTCAGCATTAACTAAATAGATCTGAACCTTGATTTTGTGCACAAAATCTACCTCGAAATGTGTGCCTGAAACTACATAGTCAGCTACAGGAAATCTGCAAAGTCTGACCTCACTGTATGAAACTCTCAAGCAGCAGTTCTCTCTTGATTTGTGTGCACAGAAATCAGTATATTCACAGGCTGCTACAGTGCCTCGAAATGTGTGCCAACAGCAGCAAATCTCTTGCTGTACGGCACCCTCATTCTCTACTGTACGGCCTTCAAAACTCTGCTGAATCTTCCTCAAGAAGCGTGCCACTTTTGTGCCTCGAAAAGTGTGCCCAAAACTTAGTGGTAATGACTACAAGCAATTTCCAGCAATTATTTTATGGAAAGCATGCTGATTCTCTCAGCTGGTGCGTCCCTCTCCTCCTGGAAAATCGTGCCCACTCTTGAAAATCGAGCCCACACTCTGGGCAGCTCTTCTCTCCCCTTCTCTTGCTCAAGCTCTTCAATGTTCTCTTGCTCAAGTGCTTCACACACTCCTCACCAAGCTCCTCCTTGGAAATCGAGCCACACCAAGAATTCTCTCTTGAATATTGTGCCCAAAAAATGAAGTCTCATGCACTTTTATTTACCCTATTAGGGTTACTCTCATGGCTTTTCACCTTCAATGGACGAGATTAGATCTTGGCCAAGAGATCTATGGCTGGGATCTAATCTCACACTCACTTAAATCTCCTAAGTGAACATTAGACCAAATTTTTCTTTTTGAAAAGTCACTTAACCCTAAATATTTAGAAAGTACACTTTATGACTTGAAGTCACTTTAAAAACATAATAAAGTACAACTCACTTTAAAATCATAAAGTCACATCAAAAAGGTACTTTAATAAAAACACATTACTAAAGTCACTTTAAGAATATAACTGAGACTTCAAGTTATTGACCCCTGCACTTATGCACCTGATGCAGGAGTGCCACCGAGCTATCAAATGCTAACACTCCCTCTTAGCGAGGGAGGTACTACTGTCATCAGCTCCACCTGGATCTCTCCCTCCAATAACTGATGCTCCCTCTGAATCTGAATGCCTATCAGATACCTGCACTGGATCAACTGCTGAAGGTCTCCGTCTGACAACTCTGAACTGAGAGTTCTCCTCACTCTCCTGCTCATCCTGAAGAACCATATCATACCAACTCTGTTTCCTCACAGAGTTGGATGAATCCTCCACACTCACAGCCACTGCTGCTGCCACTGAGTCTGATCTCTCACCAGGCTCACCATCCACCGGATGCCCCAAAACTCGGTATATCCGGCCATCACGGATGCCAAGCAGACTCGCTGCACCCAAGCCCCCACTCACCGGATATATATAAACACACCCACTCACATGAAGAACCGCATATCCGTCATCCTCCAAAGCTGAAACTGAGACCAAGTTCCTCTTCAGCTCTGGAACAAACAACACATCGCCAACCTCCAGATAACCACCAGACTCGAGTTGGAATAGGACTTTTCCAACTCCTTCTACTGCATGGGTGTCGGCATACCCATCCTCAGTCAGTATAACTCTGTCAATATATGTCAACTCTCGGAACACTACTCGTATCCCCGTCATATGGCGTGCTGCTCCGTTATCTATGTACCATGCTCCAGTATCCAAACTCTATGCTACACTACTGTCTGAAAGAATTGAGACGAGCGAGAATTCCCTCTCGAATTCCGCAGCAAACTCTCCCACTTCAGCTGGAGAGACTTTCTCAGGCTCTTCTTTCTTCTTGTTCTTCTTCTTGTTGGGACACTACCCAGCATAGTGACCATAACTCTGGCAAGCAAAGCATTTTACTTTGCTCAAGTCTTTGGCTCCACTGCTCGAGCCACCCTTTTTCTTTCTACCCTTAGCTGAAAGGGCCACATTCTCTTCATCAGCAACCTGCTCAATCTTCCCTTCTCGGATCTCCTCCTGAGTAAAATCATCCCATAGTCTTTCCCAAGAGGGAAAATTCTCTCTGCCAACTACACACTTTACGAACACATCCCACTCCTTAGTGAAGCCCTTTAGGGCTATCCGCACTAGCTCGGGATCAGGAATCATCTCACCAACTACACTCAATTCATCTTTTATCTGTCTGAGTCTAGTGAGGTAAGAGGCTACATTCTCGCCTCTCGCCATCTTAGTGCCATGAAGCTTATCTTTTAGGGCCATTTTACGATTTTTATTCTTGTTCTCATACAAACTTTTTAAAGTATCCCACATCCCCTTAGCAGTTAGTTTCTCTGCCAAATGTGGGATGAGGTGATCTTTAACACCATCCAGAAGCAGTCTCTGCGTTCTGGCCTATTTTACCTCATGTATGTCAAGGGCTATAGGATCAGCTGTGGGAGGAACCACTGTGGTACTAACAAAGGCCCAGAACTTGTTTTCCTTGAGAACAGCTGTCATCCGGGCTTTCCACTGTAAGTAGTTGGAAATCCCTTCCAACCGATCTTCATACCGAATGCAAGCCATCATCTACTTCTGCTCTTTTTCCAACAAGGCACACTCTGCCTTCTTGACCAAAAATACTCAGCTGTACTGAACCAACACCTTTCTGCTCACTTGTGTAAAAAAAAATTAACACACAACTGTAACTTCACATGCACATCATTTGCAAAGAAAAATATCAGCACTTCTCTGCTGCCCAACAGTCCACTGAAATCTCAGAGCCCTAGTTCTGATACCATGTTAAAAAAATGACAAAACCTAGAAATTGCTCACACAGTTCATGGACAGATTTGTCAAACACTTAATGTACCTCTGATATTAAACTTCTACAGGCATACAAACTAGCACATTTCACTGGCATTCACTTTATATGCATCTGCAAGCTAATATACTGTTCATCAAGCAACTTTAGCAGCGGAAAATCATAAAAAAACAACAGACTGTAATGACAGTTTAACACAGGAATTTTTGGTCAAATTTGACCCTGGAAAAACCCCCCCAACCCCTGGGGAAAACCAGCGTGCAAGAGAAATTTTATTGAGCTTGAGAGAGAATTTCAGAGAGTACAACAGTCATTAATTTCAGCATTAACTAAACAGATCTGAACCTTGATTTTGTGCACAAAATCTACCTCGAAATGTGTGCCTGAAACCACATAGTCAGCTACAGGAAATCTACAAAGTCTGACCTCACTATATGAAACTCACAAGCAGCAGTTCTCTCTTGATTTGTGTGCACAAAAATCAGTATATTCACAGGCTACTACAGTGCCTCGAAATGTGTGCCAACAACAGCAAATCTCTTGCTGTACGGCACCCTCATTCTCTACTGTACGGCGTTCAAAACTCTGCTAAATCTTCCTCAAGAAGCGTGCCACTTTTGTGCCTCGAAAAGTGTGCCCAAAACTTAGTGGTAATGACTGCAAGCAATTTCCAGCAATTATTTTATGGAAAGCATGCTGATTCTCTCAGCTGGTGCGTCCCTCTCCTCCTGGAAAATCGTGCCCACTCTTGAAAATCGAGCCCACACTCTGGGCAGCTCTTCTCTCCCCTTCTCTTGCTCAAGCTCTTCAATGTTCTCTTGCTCAAGTGCTTCACACACTCCTCACCAAGCTCCTCCTTGGAAATCGAGCCACACCAAGAATTCTCTCTTGAATATTGTGCCCAAAAAATGAAGTCTCATGCACTTTTATTTACCCTATTAGGATTACTCTCATGGCTTTTCACCTTCAATAGACGAGATTAGATCTTGGCCAAGAGATCTATGGCTGGGATCTAATCTCACACTCACTTAAATCTCCTAAGTGAACATTAGACCAAATTTTTCTTTTTGAAAAGTCACTTAACCCTAAATATTTAAAAAGTACACTTTATGACTTAAAGTCACTTTAAAAACATAATAAAGTACAACTCACTTTAAAATCATAAAGTCACATCAAAAAGGTACTTTAATAAAAACACATTACTAAAGTCACTTTAAGAATATAACTGAGACTTCAAGTTATTGACCCCTGCACCTAGGCACCTGATGCAGGAGTGCCACCGAGCTATCAAATGCTAACAACATCTACATGGATGCACCTATCATATGCATTTGAGTCACTTGAAGACTCATGGTTTTTCTTGCTCAACACTTGATTCATTTGGTGTTGGAGGAACTTCGTCCAACACTTGGGTGAATAGATTTATGATTGGAGAACATTTTTGTTGGCAGCCACATACTTTGTTATATCTTTATGATTCTCACATTCAGGGATATATGGCTGAGACTTCTTTGAGTCATTTGAAGTCTCCTTGTTTTTTCTGCTCATTATTTGGTTCAAATTTTAGTGGAGATTCTTCATTCACTTCTTGGATGAAAGAATACATGGCTGAATATTTTGATGCATATCAAATCCTCTTGGAGCAGCATTATAGGACATGGGATCCTCACCTATGTCATTGGAGCAGATTTGATTGGTCACTTGAAGCTTATATGCACTTGGAAAATGTTGGTCTACTTGCTTGGAGGTATAAGCACTTTCATGATTCTTTGATGCAGCACCTCCTTGATGTACATTTTCATTATGTTGTTATGTACTTTGATGATATATATTTTGTACTCGTGATGTTTGGAAGAATGCATACAAGAAAATGGGATACAGGAATCCTCTTATCTAATGGTGTGGGTTGGAGAGCACTCTTAATTGTTGGGGTGCAATACAAGCAATGGGACCCTGGAATAATTTTTGTCTCATTGGTTTCAATTTTTTGGGGAAACAAAAGGTATGGGAGATGGATTTCCCACTTAATAAAGTGATTTTTATCAGAGTAGTGCAGCAGCAAGCATGGTGATTCCTCTCTAAAATCTTCATGGAAACTCAAAGACTCAAGGTTGGGCAATTCAATGGCAACTTCAAAGAATTATTCAGAAAGCAGATTCTTCAACACCCACATTTGAAATTGCTTGAGGACAAGCAATATTGGGAAGGGAGGATTTGTCATGTCCCAAATTTGGCATTGGGTCACAATGGCTTAATCAAATTGGCCCTATTCATTAGAGTTTGTCAAATTGATGCTAAAGGTCAAATAATTGCCAAGGAGGAAAATTACTAATTTCCTAGGTTTGGGGGGAAGCTTTGGGATTTGGAATAATGGGGATAATAAATGATGTTGAAACATTAGGATGGCATAAATATTTAATAAAGGAGATAAATAAATATATACAAGTGAAAATCAAAGTGGCATTTGATCATGAAGACACATGGAGGAAGTGGGACCCACACAAGCTAGAATTTATGTACCATATGGCATCCTCTTCTTGCAATTTCCAATCCATGGGAAGCCTAATGTTCTTGGGATGAGTTATAAGGTAATAATACTTGGCATAAGTCAATGAGGTCGAAATATAGAGGAAGAGTAACTCCCATGGAAGAGGAAGAGGCAATTTGGAGCTAGTGAGACACTTGGGCTAGATTCCCCAGCTCTATGACAACAATGATGAAGATGCTATGACACAAATCAGACCTGAAGGCTGACATATGACATATATGACATGTCAGGGCTAAAAATAGACTCCAAGAGGGCGCTCAAGGGTGTTAGGGGAGCTAAGATGCTTCCACATGTGATTTGGTGGAAGTGGGAAACTAGGAATTGTTGTACAAGTGGCGTCCTTTGGAATCTCTTCCCAACTTGAGTTGGCATAAGTCTCTTGGAAGGAATTCGACCCATGGAGGACATTAGAACTTTATAAATGTCAATAACAAAGAATGAAACCATCTTTTGATCATTTGTAGAATTTGCAATTGCATTTGTGTAGAGGGAGAGCTAGTGGATGACTAGTTTCTTGCCTTAGCCAATTTCGAGGGTGAAAGATTCCCATCCAAGTTGGTAATTGGAAAGGCCATTCAGACCTTTCATTTGGAGCTTTAATGGAGCCTTTATTTGCAGGTGTAAGCTACAGGGCAGCTCATGTTTTCTTCTATTGCAGCACATTCTCTCAACCATTTCCAGTTTTGATGGAATATTCTTGATTTTTGAGGGAGAGCGTTTTTAGTGAGCTATTGTACTCTTTGGGGGAGATTCTCATGCCCCATTTCTTTTGTAATATGAAGTAAATACTTTGTTCTTCATCTCCAGAAATTTTCAAGTCGAAATTCCAAGTAAAAATGTATAAATCTCATTTTTAATGAAAGAATAGTGCCATTTCCCCACTACATTGATGTATAGCATGATAATGTTGCTGATTTCGAATGAATGGATGGTTCTATGATACATTTATGATTAATAGACTGCCATGGATGTATTTTACAAGTTTCATGTACTGTACTTGAGCATTTGAAGTATTTTTACTCATTTTAATTGCATTGGGAGAAGAAATAGTGCCATTTCCCCAAGGGTCAAATTGGTGATTTTTGCAGCTGAATGGGAGAGGGTTGGAACAGAGATAATAATCAATTAATGATGCACATGAGACCTTAATAACATCCTTGAGACATCCCCTACCTTTGTTCAGAAATTTGAGTGGGTTTGGAGGCATTTGGGAAGCCATTTTCAATACTTACCCCAGGGGGATTTGAACCCCAAATTACTAGTAAAATTGCATACTTGGTACAGAATCTTAATAGAGTTTGCAGAGGTCTTTTGGTGGCCATATCTCATCCCTGAACATCATATTCAAGTCCTAATATCATTCATACACCTTCCTTGAAGATTTAAAGGCATTTGGAGTCAATTTGAAACCTAGAGACCAATACTAATCAAAGGGAAATTACTAGTAAAGTTCCCTACATTGGCCAGAATTGAAAGAGGATTGTCAAAAGTATTTTAAAGGTCTAAAAGCATCCCAGAAACACATATTTATGTTCTAACATCATCCATATACCTTCTCAGAAGATTTGGGAGCAATTGGAGCAATTTGGGGACCTAGAGCTCAAAACTAGTCAAAGGTCTAACTAGGAAAAAAAGTGAAAATTTGTCATTTTAATAAAATTCCTAAGGGACATTACAATATTGTTGATACATATCTGAATTACATGGTGAGGCAATGAATTATTCAACTTGATGAACAGAGCTGTCAACTTCCAACACAAACCAAAATTAAAATGTCCAATAAATTTGTTAGATTTTCATGTTACTTAAAAATTCTTTACACCATGTTTGGGGATGCTTCATGAGATTTGGGGCACATGGTGTATGATCAGCCCTTGGATGATTCAAGATGGATTGCAACATGAGAGATGGTTCATGATGGATATGCATAATTGAGATAGTTTGCTCAGTGGATGCTTGACCTCAAAATGGCACTGCCTTGGTGTTCACTTCCAACACAAATCAAAATTAAAATGCCCAAAATATTTGTCAGATTTTCAGGTTACTTAAAAGTATTTACACCATGTTTGGGGGTGTTTCATGAGATTTGGGGCACATGGTGAGGCAATGAATTATTCAACTCGATGAACAGAGCTGTCAACTTCCAACACAAGCCAAAATTAAAATGTCCAATAAATTTGTTAGATTTTCATGTTACTTAAAAATTCTTTACACCATGTTTGGGGATGCTTCATGAGATTTGGGGCACATGGTGTATGATCAGCCCTTGGATGATTCAAGATGGATTGCAACATGAGAGATGGTTCGTGATGGATATGCACAACTGAAATAGTTTGCTCAATGGATGCTTGAAGCCTTGACCTCAAAATGGCACTGGATTGGTGTTCTTCCCTTGTACGTTGTAGATTTCTTGGTAGTTTGGTGGATACTCTTCTTTGGGGCCCCATGGAGGAGCCACTTGCTAGAACACCCTACATGGGATGTAGAGCGTTTTGTATGATAGAGGAGGGATTCGAGCCCTAGATGGCATGCGACAGATTGGATTCTTGTCTGGAGGATTGGAGATGGCTCAAGGATGCTGGGGTCTTCAACAATGTTCTTGCAAGGGCTAGCTAACCCAGTAAAGTACATTGCTTTGAAGTTTGGAGGCATTGATTGTTCGGGTACACAGGGTACTACCAAAGGATCGAACACCAAGAGCAACCACTTCACACAAACAGATCACAGATCAACACACCGATGTTTTGACGTGGTTTAAACCCTCTTGAGGGAAAGACTCCACGGCCCCGGCCAAATAGCTTCTACGGGACAATTTATTATGCAAAGAAAGAAAGTTACAAATGAGCTTCTCATAATCGATCAACTAAACAATGACCCTCCATGCTCTTTAAATAGAGATCATGGACCAATCGGGTGTTAAGCCACGGATCAAGGTTAGGTTTGATCTAAGAGAAGTTGAGCCGTCGGATCACTCTATGTCGGAAACATATCGTGACCGTCGGATTAAGTATTTACAAATGCATACTAATGCATACTAAAGAAACACACTATCCCTAACGGATATATTACACAAGTTGATCTTAACTAACTCCTAAGTGTCTAAATATCCTAACATCCCCCCTTAAGAACAACTTGGGATAGGATTGAAGGATTTACAAAAGTGACACTATTAGGAGAAGGAAGGAGGCATTAGAGCCTATCACCCCTTAATGACAAGTTCCTGAACTCCTAACATAGATCGAAGTTTAGAAAACTTCGCTTCTGTAAGAGACTTGGTGAAGATGTCTGCAACTTGATCATCTGTAGGGCAAAAGAGCACTTCAAGAACCCGATCATGAACAAGATTTCTGATGAAGTGCATATGTAGCTCAATGTGTTTGCTGCGTTGATGTAGAACTGGATCTTTGGCAAGCTTGATGGCACTTTGATTGTCGCACCAAAGTGGAGTAGGCTGCTGCTGCTCGAATCCAAACTCTGAAAGGATCTGTCGAAGCCATAAAGCTTCCTGACTGGCATTAACTGCTGCTCGATATTTTGCTTCTGCTGAAGAAAGAGCAAGAGCTTGTTGTTTCTTACAAGCCCAAGTAATAGGTCCAGATCCCAGACTGAAAACATAACCTGCAGTAGACTTTCGATCATCAGGATCGCCGGCCCAATCTGAATCAGTGAAACCAACCAACAAAGGTTTCCCCCCTGTACTATAATGAATCCCAAACTGAACTGTACCTCGAATATATCGAAGTATTCTTTTAAGTGCTTTCCAGTGACTTTCATGAGGTGTCTGCATATAACGGGCAACTCGACCAACGGCAAAGGAAAGGTCAGGACGGGAATGAGTCAAGTATAAGAGACTACCAACAAGCTGATGATACAAGGTGGCATCGACTTCAGGTGAAGTACAAGTGGCAGAAAGTTTGACTCCAGACTGGAAGGGAGAAGGGGCTGGTGTACAATCTTCCATGTGAAAGCGACGAAGAAGGTCACAAGCATACTTAGACTGAGAAAGAAAGATTCCTTCTTTGGTTTGCAGGACTTGGAGACCAAGAAAATAATGCAAATGTCCTAAGTCTGACATTTCAAAATTTTGTTTAAGACTGGATTTCACATGGGTTATAAGCTTAGGGTCACTACCAGTAAGAATAAGGTCATCAACATATAGAACAAGTATGATGAGATGGTTTCCTACTTTCTTGGTATAGACATGGGGTCAAAATGGCATCTAGAAAAACCAGTGTCAAGGAGAAAGTTATCCATTTTGGCATACCAAGCTCTAGGAGCTTGCTTAAGGCCATATAAGGATTTCTTAAGGCGGCAGACAAGGCTAGAGTTATTCTGAACATAGCTAGGAGGTTGTTCCATGTAAATTTCCTCCTGTAAATCACCATGTAAGAAGGCAGACTTGACATCCATTTGATGGACTTCCCAGTTGTGTAAGGCTGCAAGGGAAAGAACAAGGCGGATGGAGTTCATTTTTGTGACGGGAGCAAAGGTTTCATTGTAGTCAATCCCTTCAACTTGGGAAAAACCTTTGGCAACTAACCTTGCCTTAAGTCTTTCAACACTTCCATCTGATGCATACTTAGTTCTGTAGACCCATTTACATCTGACAAGTTTTCTTCCTTTTGGAAGAGGTACAAGATCCCAAGTATCGTTCGCCATTAAGGAACGATATTCTTCATCCATGGCTGCATCCCAATGGAGTGGTGTGGATTTTCCTTATGTAGCTACATCACCTTGGAGTCATTATTGTGCACGACATCACCATGGAGCATGACGTATACTTTAGAGTGGACATCTCACTTGTGTTGGCCTACAACAGCTCATGTAGGTTGCTTGTAAGGGCTTGTGCCCACACAGTATTGTCGGTAACCCTTACCTCTCATATAAATGGATAGGAAGGAAAGAGTCTTTCCATTCAATCATCATTTATACTCTTTCTTTCTACTTAGCCTCTTGGAGGAAGTCACTAAGGTTTCCTCATGAACCATGAACCCTAGGAGGGAATTATGAAGTCTCTAAGAGGGACGTTTTTGTTGGAGCTTGATTCTTGTGACTAGGGTTTGATCTTGTGAAGAAGATGTTGGAGATGATCATATCACTTGTGTATTCATTCTTAATCACTCTTGTTTAGAGATGTGACTAAGAGAGGAGTGCGCACTAGCATCTCTCTCTCTCTTTATCTGTATCTCTATCTCTATCTCTCCTCCCTAGAATTCACTCGTACTTGTACTCTCTCTCTCTCTCTTGAGGCACTAGGGTTTTTTGGTCTTCTTGGAGTTTCATGGGGCATCTAGAAGTTCTAGGGTTAGGGTTTATCCCTTGGAAATTGGAGATTAGGGCTTTGTGATAAAACCCAAGGGTGGATTAGTGAAAAAGAAGAGAAGACGAGAGTGTCTTGCCTTAAAGGTTGTGTTGAAGAGATTTGTAATGTCCCCAATTTGAAATTTTTCCCCAATGTGGCCAATTTTCGAACCTTGGACTAGTGAAACCCCAAATTGTCCCAAATGATCCCAAGTGGTTTCAAAATATGTCTAGAGTGGATTGAGGTGTATTAGGACACACTAATGCAGTTATTATATGCTTGGACACTTCCTAAATACTTTGGCAACTTGCATTTACAATTAGAGAATGAAAGGCAAAATTATAGGAAAATCAATGTTGAAACCCCCAAGGATAGATGGCTCCAAAAGAATCCTAAGGATTTCGAATTGGGTCTGAAGGTGTTTGAAAGGTATTAGGACATAAAAAGGAAGCCGATAGGTGCTTGGACACTCTCAAAAGACTTCTGCAACATTCATTTAAGTTCAGGAGAAAATAGGGAAATTTGCTAGTAAATTCGAGATTCAAATCCCCAAGGGTAAAGGTCACTAATGGCTTCCCAAATGCAGTAAGAACCTCCCAACTTTCAAAAAAGGGACATGGATTAGTTAGGTGACCTCAATGGGCACCCAAATGCATCATTAATCAGTTCCTAAAGGCTGTTGCAACTCCCATAAATCAGATATTTGTAAACACGTCTTAACATAGGGGGAAATGAGAGAAAAACGCTATAACTTGCTATGAAATTTGAGAGAAATGTTACAAGGACTTGCATAAGGTGTATGAAACTTCTTCAGTATATTAATGGCTCTCCAAACAACAATAAAACCATAGATATTTACTGATACAAGTCAATACCAAACAACTTCAAGCTCTCTCAACAAGATATATGGGAAAATGGCACCATTCATACATAGTTTGGCATTTTTACATGGTTTTACTTGGAGTTTCGATCTGAGGTATATATGAGCATCAAATACAGAGTGTGGACATCATCTTACAAATAAATGGGGCCCCTTGGACTCCCCCAAAGAGATCAGCATCTCTCCATGTGCGCCCTTCCTCCAAGAGCAATAATATAGAGAGAAAATTGGAAGAGATGTGGAAACAAGTTGAAGGAGAAATGGTCACGAGCAGCCCTGTAGCTTCAACCTACAACAAAATATCTTCATATAGCTCCAAATGAAAGGTCTGAATGGCCTCTCTAATTTCCAATTAGGATGGAAATCTTTCACCCTTGAAATTGGTGCTAAGGCAAGTAGAATAAACACTCAACTTGCATGGACAAGCTATGATCTCCAAATTTCCAAATGAGAAATGATCAAAAGCTGTTCTCTTTCTTTCCTCTTGTCTTTTATTAACCTCCCAAGGCCTTCTTAGCTCAAATTCCATCTAAGAGACTCATCCCAATTCAAGTTAGGGAGAGATTCCCATGAATGCCACTTGTCCAACTTTTCCTAGCTCTCCTCTTCCATCAATTCGAATGGGGGACACTTGGCTTCCATAACTCCCCTTGTGCGCCCACTTGGAGGCTATTTTTAGCTCTGAAATGTCATATATGTCAGATGTCAACAATCAGGTCTGAACTTTGTCATAAGTGTCATAGAATCTTCATCATTGTTGTCATAGGAGTTAGGGAATCTAGGTCCAAGTGTCACAATACTTCTAAGATGCCTCTTCCTCTTCCATGGGAGTTACTCTTCCACTCTAATTCGACCTTACATGATTCATGCCATGAATAATACCTCTTAAACTCCCCCAAGTATGTTACCCTTCATCTTGAACTCGAACTGGTGAGAGAATCATGCCAAGTGTAGTAGGGAATCTTGCCACATGTGGGTCCCACAACCTCTTATGTGCCCTCATGATCCAATGCCACTTCATTTTCTTTTTATTATTATTTAATTGACCCCCCTTTAATGTGGATTTGTAAGTCTAAGGTCATTTTGGGTCTTGTAGCTCCTTTACTCCAACTTTTAATGCTTCCACCCCAACCTAGGGAACTAGTAATTTTCCTCCACGATAGTTCATTTGGATGGAAATATTACAAACTTTGAATTGGGAATTTCTCTTAATGTGACCCACATTGTCCATTTGGATCAAATTTTACATTATTACTAACTTGGACATCATGCTTGGCAATTATTTGACCCTTAGCATCGATTTGACAAACTATCATGAGTATGGCCAAGTGGCTTAGGCCATTGTGACCCAATGCAAAATTTGGGGACATGACAAGATTCTTGCACTTGGATCTTCTTAGTTGAGCTAGGGTTTGGTGATATACCCTAGCTATGGCTTTTAGGATAGTTGGAGGTTTTGTACTAGCCTTGAGAGAAGGCTATGGTATGTACTTGTACTTCATCTTGAGCTTATATATGAAGCTTCTAATTGTCCATATATTGTGCAATTTCAAGATTTGAATTTCAGCTATATTATATGTTCTTTATGCACTGCTATTTACACCCATTTATACCAATTTATATCTTGCTGATTGGACATAAGTAAAGGGGCAAATTGTTAAGGATTTTGACATCTAAGGAAGAATACAAGGGGCTGATTTCAATTCTGTTATACTGCTGTAAAAGTACATTTTTAGTTTGGTTATTGGATAATAACTTGCCCTATAAAAGGGCTAAAACTTATCTCATTGTTTGGTATCTTTGATCTCCGAAGTGATGTAAAGTGTGGGGTTGTTTAAAGTGAATTATTGTGATCTTTCCACTGTCGTTTTATACCTTAATTACAGCAGTCCTGAGGTTGAAATTCTACAGCTAAGATTCGACAAACCTTCCAAGGAGAAGATGAAATTACAATTTTGCATTAATTGCTCAAGTGCATGAAATTTAAACAAAATTAAGCATAATAGATAATGGATTAAGCACATGCGTTCACAGCAATCAATCACCCATCAATGACAATAAAGCTCATAATCAACACAAAGATTTTACCCTAGAAAACCAGTTTTGAATGGTTGCACACTCTTCATTTCGACAATCTCCAATCACTATGCAGGTTGCAAGCTCATGGACCATTCAACGTTCTACACAACCAGTCCTCTTGTGCATCCTCACCTCTTGGCTCACAAAAGCCCTTTGTGAGTCCGATTATAAGAAAATATAGGTAAAGTTGGGGGTAATGGGAAGGCCAAGCATCCTTGTCTTTTCATTTCCCATTGCCAACTCTCTTCTCTCCTATTTTCATATTTCTTTCCCAATTAATTTTTTTTTCTCTTTTCTTTAATTTTTAAAACTTGCACTATCTTTTTCTCTTTATTTAACCTTCATTAATTACCGAATTGTTTTTGTGTACTAAGCTTTACAAATAATTCATCCTGTTCAAATCACACCTCCCCATTGAGAGGCTTGTTGGTCTCCAAAAGCTTAGAAAGAAATCAACTCTGGATCAATGTGCCTTTCGTCTGCTTCTCTAGAACATGGCTCTCAACTTTGGCTCCTAGATCCAGCTCTAACTTTGGCTCTAACTCAGGCTCACAGCTATAGCTACCAGCTCTAGTTCCGACAATGGCTACAACTTTGGTTTTTGGTTCAGTTGTTCCCACAAGGCAAAAGTCTGTCCATTGATTCTCTGCCTTGAGCAATCTTCAAATACAAACTCTTCAATCATAATTCATTCCCATCTTCAACATGCAAGTCACTTTCATTCTCAAACTTGGAGATGATCTATCTTGGCAGCCAACAAACACCAAGTCGAATTTTGGTCAACTTGTTCAATGAGATCCCAACAAGCTATGCCATGACACAACAACTCCAAAAGGGGAAGTGTGGATTTCCCTCTTCCACTGAGATCAAAAGCTTTGCACATAGAAACAACCCTCTACACGTGCTAACAAGCACTCTGTTTTTGCAACAATGTCATTTAGATGATAACCCTTGTGGGCAATCATAGCACCTTCTTCCATCCACAATAGTTGACAAATCATGCAATGTATGGTTGTAGGTGACATGAGTGCCTACAGTCTTAAGGACGAGGGAATCCCTCAAAATTTGGACAATGCAAGGAATAGCTAGCAGATAACTTAGTAAAATATTGAGTTATCTAGCATTCTAGTTGCTTTGTCGGCTGCCATAGAGTTTCAAGGTACCCCCAAAGGTCATTGACCTGTGTGCACCAATCTCTTACACATCTCCATGTAGCTTTGCCAAAGCTTCCTACTCCTTTGCCAACACTCGATGCAGCTGAGCCTCTCCTCCTACCTACTATCCCTTTGAATGACCTTCTCTCCGTGGGCATTCAAATGGATCGACTCCCTTCATTTAGATATTCCTTGGACACACGTAGTCACCTCCTACCTATCATACGGGAGTTCAACAGGATCATCAAAGATGACATTTACAGGCAAATTATCTAGAGCATTTGGGTTAACCCTCGAGGTCGGTTATGCCCAAAGATGACCCTCTATGCTGAGCACTTCTCGAAGTTGAGAGATGGACTCGATATTCAACCTCGGTATTGTTAGTTTTACTCGATCCCGGATCTGATCTACAGTCCCTAATAATTTACTTAAAATTATTAGCTGCAAACAAACTGAGATCCTAACTAATTACGCAGCACAAAAACACAAGAAATCATTCAACACATTTGGCACTTAGATTTACCCTAGAAAACCCCAACTAGAAAAAAACCAACAAACAATGATTTTTATTAAGTATAAAAATCCTGGGCTCCTGTCCTAGGATAATGCCCCACTAGGGAATACAACGACAAAATGTTAGCTTTCAAACCTCAAGATCAGTCCTTCGATCTTGTTGGTTGCTAACCCTCAACTGCCACTTGCTTCGTTCCTCTGACCTTTACCCCCTAACACCTGCACACTTGGTTGAAAGCTCGTCTTCAACCAATCAGTAAGATCTCCCTCTCTCACTCTTTGTGACTGACTGATGTCCTCCTCTCACTTAAGCTGCTTTTTATACTATTACAATATGCAAATACCTTGGGGCAGTACCATGGACTACCAAATACCATGGGCCCTCTAACTTTACATAGAGTAATTACAAAAGTGCATTCACTTTAGTAATTCACTTTACTAAAGTTTGAAAGTCAATAATGACGCCTTCCACCTCTTAGACACTGTCCACGTGGAAGTACTTGTCCAATGCTACAAAAATCAACAAGTATACCCTCCTCTATTGGATGTATTCTCTTCGTATTGCCCTAGGCAAGTTCAAAGTGGATTCTCATAGATTTTGAGTAGAGACAAACCACCAGATTGACGATTTTAACCAAATCTGCCAGTTATGTCATTTTCAGGAGGTTGAGACAAAGGAGCACTTCATCTTCTGCTACCCCATCTACTATGAGATCAGAGGGAGGTTCCATTTCCTTTTCAGGAGGGACCCAGACCCTCACTACCTTCTTCAGATATCCGTACCAGAGATGCTTGGCCTTATACATGCATGAGGCCCTCAGGCTCTAAGCCCATATTCTTCAACCTTTTACTCGACCAGATTCTACCCAACGGATCACTTCCTTCTTCATGGTGCTACCCTCGAGAAGGGGCATTAAGAGACAAATCGATATTAGCACAATCTTGGACTCCAAATCAGTGCAAACCCATGGGACCTTCCCACACCCCCTGGGATATCAACAGCATGACCTAACCAGATCCCTCCCCAAGAGGAGGATGAGACCCCCCAAGCCTCAGCAACAAGCTACCTCCTCCAAACAATGGTATAGTGGGCAGTCCAATTCTTTGATCTGAAATGGACCCTCATTAAAAATTTGTATTCAAAAATTATTTTTGGCAAAATTAATTTCAACCTTGAGCTGGAAGACTAAGGGCCAAAAGGCCTCAAGAAGGTGAAATGAATCACCTTGATGGTTGGCATTCTAGACAGCTCTATTAAAGAGCGTTGGCTTGAAGAAGAAAGGAAGCCAACCAGAGGGAGAATTGAAGCTTGGGAAGAAGAAGGGCATTGATAGAGAAGAGGGCTCAAAGAGGAAGCCTGCTCAAAAGTTGATGGACGAAGGAGTTATTGTACCTGTCCATGCACGAGCAGAAGGTTGTCTGAGCCATGGCATCTGTAATATTGCTAGTGAGTAACAATGCAAAAAAATCTCATTTGAGAGAGCTCACCCTTGTAATAAATTTCTGAGCAATTATAATTCCCTGTGAATGTTGATTTTCCCATTTGGGTTTCCAGGATAAAAAAATATGTGTTCACTGGGCATCTAAATTCTTATGGTTGTTTCAACTATTATTTTGGTTATTAAATGCAAATACAATCTCAAGGCATATGGATTTGCTAGTCTTTATTTAAGCAATTGATAAATGACAGTAGATACCACTACTTGTATAAAGCTATTACTTGATCGGGCACATTAATCATTGGAACAATCAAACACTGGCATGATACAAAAGTACTGGCCGAATTTATACATACTAGGGTGTTTGTTAGTCATGCCTAGATGTGTAAATTGATGCTTGGGCATTTCTATTGATGCCTGAGGTGTTTTGAAACAGTGTTGGGCGAATTTAAAAAAATGTTGGGGTGTTTTTATCATTCCTAAGCAAATATAGAAATGCCTGGGGTATTTTAAAATAGTGTTGAACAAATTTAATTGTGCCTGGGGCGTTTTTATCACAGTTGGATGAATTTGTAGTGCCTGGGGTATTTATTTCATTACCTGGGATGAATTCACATTGCCTGGGGCGAATTTGTAGTGCCTGGGGTATTTATTTCATCTCCTGGGGCGAATTTGCAGTGCCTGGGGTATTTATTTCATTGCCTAAGGTGAGTTTACATTGTTACAAGTGTTGGGGCAAACTTATAGATGCCTAGGCGTTTTTCATAGCAATAGGGTGTTTTTAATCAGTAGCAGACACATCCCCATTGCTAATGAGTGCATATTAAACTGCCACAGATGAATAAAACATTTTTTGATCATATTAAATTGATGGAGGATGTACAAAAACGTTTTTTTTACCACTATGGTTTCCATTAACTGATCATCCCAATTTTCATTGCAAAGAAAGCATTTAATGTTATTTCCGCAGAAGTATCCGTGTTGGTAAAAGTTAAAACAGACGGGCCATAGGCCTACCGTTTACGGATCGTTCTTCCTCTGGACATCATACTATTCTGATTTTCCTTCATCCAACCTCAAATGTTAGGAGAGATGGGTATATTCCATGACAAACCTACCTCATTACTTTTGTATTTTCTTGACCCTGGATCTTTTCGTCCTATACATCACCCCCATGCAGTTTTCTATGCTCGGGGTCGAGGGTTTTTTATGCTTCAACGTAGACTTCACACTCAATTCTAATTTACTTTATTTTACTTAGTGCATTTTGCCTTTTATATGAGACTTTTTGGTACTCTTGTTTTCTAATGACAACATTGTACTCAACAATCCCATTGACCTACTATTGTGGTCATTAGTCAAACATTAATAAAATTATCTTATCTTATCTCATCTCCCAATTGCACAAGTTGAACTCCAATATTATCCCAATCTTCCATAACAATAGTGAGGGAGTCTTGAAGTTCAACAAAACAATTCTTTAGCAACAGATGCAATTCCATAGAGGTCTCAAGGTATTTTTCTAGTTGTGTTATCCTTCTGTCAAACATCTACACCTCCTTTAAGTGTTAGTTCTCCTCTTGGAGTTGCACATTGATGGCATGCAAGTCTTCCAACCTTTCTCTCTTTTGAGCTTTACCCATGTTGGGTCTCTACTTCTCTTCAAAGTACTAGCAGTTGCATAATGGTCAAGGATTCAACTACTCTTATACTAATATAATATGTGACTAGACTTGTTTATTCAACCAAAGAGCAAGAGTCCACATGGTGCTGACAAAGAGATAAGCAGCATATGTATTCATGTGCAATTATTTCCAGAGATCCATTATTCTTTTGGGCAATCTCATAAGTTCTAAAATCATTTTCTGTTTCCTCCGCGTAGAAAATAGCTCTCAAATCAAAATTGTTTACCAATCAAGGGTAGAGCATTAACCAAGAATTAGGAGAAGATGTGGACTAATGAAATGGAAAAATTGTTCTCTCAAAATTATTAAATTGAGGATGGATGATTGCACTTTGAAGTGTACAATAGGACACTGAAGGGAACAACAAGGCTTTGGTTATCAGGGTATACACAGAGAGTACATACTCCAAAGGAATAAGCATAGCCATCTAGTGGCCCACCGGCTTGGTGCCAGAAAACGTTCCTAAGTTAAGAGATTGAAATTAGAAATCCAATTGAAGACATTGCAATAGTCAAATGATCACAGCCATTAATCTCTTAAACGCAATGGATGAATGATATAAAATTCTTATTTGTTGGGATTCAAAGCTTTAGCGAATTCAAACGGGATTTACTATCAAATAGTGTATATTATTGATAAATATGTGAGCTACATGGGGTGGGGCAATAAATTATTCAACTCATCAAACAAAGCCATCGACTTCCAACATAGACCAAAATTAAAATGCCCAATAAATTCAACATAATAGAGAATGGATTAAGCATATGCTTGCATAGTAATCAATCACACAACAATCTCAATAAAGCTTGCAATTAACATTGACATTTTGCACTAGAAACCCAAACAAGAAAACCAACTTCAAATGGTTGCTCAATCTTCGATTAAAATGCAAGTTGTGGGCTCATAGGCCATTCAACATTCTACACAACCAATCCTCTTGTGCATCCTCACCTCTTGGCCCACAAAAGCCCTTTGTAAATCTAGTTACAAGAATATATAGAAACTTGAAAGAGTTAGGGGTAATGGGAAGGCCAAGCACCCTTGTCCTTTCATTTCCCGTTCGCAAGTCTCTTCTCTCCTATTTTCATTTTTCTTTCTCGATTAATTTTTTTTTTCTTTTCTTTGCTTCAATTTTTAAAACTTGCACTGTCCTTTTCCTTTTATTTAATCTTCGTTAATTATTGAATTGTTTTTGTGTAGTAAGTTTTACAAACCATTTGTCTTGTTCAGATCCATTTATGATCAAACAACCACTATCCATTGTCTAGCAAGGCCCAGGATGTGTCTATTCTAAGTATTCTATGCCAACACCAAGTTCTATTTGGAGTATTCACTGTCTAACAGTGATTAGTATCAATGATTTAGTCGAGAAAATGCCCACCAAAATCTAAGTCATAGTAAAACATGGAAGCAAATACAAATTCACAGGGGAGATGCAATTGACAATGTTAGGATATTTAGACATATAGGAGTTAGTTAAGATCAACTTGGTCTAATGTGTTTTTAAATACAGTGTGTTTCTTTAGTATGCATTTGTACTTATGTAATCCAATGGTTACAATATGTTCTAGACATAAAGTGATCCAACAGAACATATTCTGATCCAATGGTTCATCTTCTCCTCGATACTAACAACTATATTTATTTGTAGCTTAAAACGCAATTCGTCCATGATCTCTATTTAAAGAGCATGGAGGGTCATTTGTTGATGATTGATTGTCAAAAAACTTAGATGTAAAATAATTCCCTTTTGCATCAATATATTGCCTCAAGTGGCCACATTGGATAAGGCCATGGACTATTTCCCTCTCTGGGGGTTTTAACCATGTAATACATGTTGGAAATAGTACAACTTCGCAAGCTATTCTTATTGTATTTTATTATATTATTGTTGTACCTCCTACGGGAGAAGATATTGATGTATTTGATCATGTAAACCCTTGAAAGAATCAATGTAAACCTTGGGGTGAAAACACACAAAGAAATGAATTTTTAAATGTTATTTTATCTTCCCCCGAGACAAGTCGGCCCTGTTAGTTAGACAAGTCGGCCCAGTGGGTAAACTGCCCCAAAACACTGGGCAGTTTGCCCCAAAACACTGGGCAGTTTGCCCCAAACAATGGGCAGAACTGCCCTAGTCAGGTTGGCCCAGTTTGGGAAAGTCAAGTTGACCCAGTAAGGGAAAAAGTCACTTTTTTATGTGTATAAATAGAGAGGTTGAACCTCTCATTTGGCCATCCACTCAAGACTAGCAAGTTCGCACTAGAGAGAAAGAAGTTCGCATCTGCAGCTAGGAGAAGTGATTTTTGGGTTTTCACTTGGAGAAATCTTCTATTTCTCTCTTTTGTATCTGTATTATGTTCTCAAGATTGATTATCTCCATACGAAGGTTGCTAAGTTTTCTCCCTATTGGGTTTCCCAGGATAAAATTCTTGGGTTATTGTTTCTGTGCTTGGTTGTTCTTCTAATGATCGTGTTTTATTATCTCCATTTGATTATACTGCTATACTTGTATAAAAACTAACATGGTTTCAGAGCAGTACTAGAAGAAGCCATTGTCGAAAACTAGGGTTTCACTTTTCGAGGCCTTCCCTTATCAGTTTGGGTTGAAAGAGCATTGGAAATCTCGCCTAGGGAAGGCGCATCTTTTAGTGAAGGAAAAATCAAGTTCTGAGAAGTTTCATTTTTTACCTAATTCTGCAGTTGCGACAGTTACTGCAGAAATTAGGGTTTCAAGTTTTGGGTTGTCCGGTCCACAGATTTGGCTTGATCTTATCTTCTCTCAACTCGCCTTGATAGGGCGCATCTATCTGTGGAGTCAGTTTTGCAAGAATCCAAACTTCATTTTTGACCTAGCTCCTGCTAAGGTTTCTGGTCCAGATCTGCAATCAAGATGATTGGAATGGAGGTTGAAGATCGACTCGATGGAGCTTCCAATTTCATCTCTTGGAAGTCTAGGGTTCTTATATTAGAAGAAAATGATCTTTCGAAGTTTGTCAACGAGAAGGATCTCTCACATATTCAATGCTTCAAGTACAAGACATATATATGGCCATTGCGTCAATAATTGTCGAAGTTCAAACAAAAGGAAGCATGAAGCCTCAACTGTTGATGTTGATGAAGACACTCCTCACAAGAAGTCAAGGAATGATGATCGTTTGGAGTTCTTCTTCTAGTGCTCCCCATGTTGAGGTGATGATATGAAGATCTAGACTGCGATGGGCTCCCAACAAGAAAATGAAGAACAAAGGTCTCTCATGGTTGTTCCCACAAGAAGGCAGTGGGAACCCACCCATAAAAACAATAAAAGATAAGTATTTGGTTTTATTGCTCACATAGATCTGTTTTGTCTTATACATTACAAATTATATGCAGATCTATCAGGAAGTGTGTTGAGCATTTGATATAGTTTACTTATTGATGTACCATAGGCTCTTGTTGTATTTGTTATGCATATGAGCTACACAACATTCCATGAACACCTGATGGAGCTAGTTTAGATGATATCTCCTTCTTACATGCTTAGAGTAATGCACACTCTTGATGGCATGTTCTAGTGGAGATAGCAGAAATATAGATAGTTACCATATGTGTTTGGGAGACATGTTTATGATTGTTGTGCTGAAGCATTAGACAAGATGCATAGATACGTGTGTAAACTATTGCCATTGCATTGAAATAGAAATTGGTTAAATTTAATCATGCAATGTCACTAATCATCTGACGGGATTTGACTTGTAGGGAAAAGACCATATGATATGGCCTACAAGAGAAGGATGATGGGACTTGAACAAGTGATGGACACATGAATCCCGTTGATGTTCAGATTAATCAAAAGCAGGAAGCTTCTAGGAACATGACTCTCAACCTAGAAGGATGACTCCTAGACAAAGCAGTTAGATGGAAGTCATGCAAACAGATGAGGACCTAACACATCCAGCTATATTTAATACATAACTCACAAGGCCAGAGGATCTGATCTAAAGATCGAGAATGAGGAGCTGATAGATCCTAAGGAGATGAGATCATCTCCCCCTCCAGCAGTTTAGAGGGAGTTAGCGCTTGAGTTGAGGATCTTGACCTATTGATGATGTGTTGAGATCTTCCTAGGATAAGGAAGAACACGCTTGAGATCCTAAGCAGATCCAGCATGATGACTGCAAGTACTTGGCTACACTGATAGTGTTGCTGGTAGATTCAAGCTGACAGTTGAGAGGATCCTTGATGTACTTAGTTGTCACCAAGATGGATACTTACATTTTAGTAAGCAACTATGCTCTTATGCTCCGTGAAAGTTGGTGCTCAAATTGGCACCCGAAATGAGAGGCAGCAAGACGCTCTATGGATAGCTCTAGAGACAGAGCAGGATGCTCAGATGCAGAGCGAGCAGGACACTCCAGCACATAGGGAGTTGATTATGCTTGCCTCTGAATTTGAAATGGAGGATCTTGGATTGATGCATTAATTCTTGGGACTAGAAGTATGGCAGAGGCACAATGAGATTTTCTTGAGTCAAGGAAAGTACACCATTGACATACTGAAGAGATTCGAAATGTTGGACTGCAAGTCCATTGCCACACCGATGGATGCAAATTTGAAGAAGCTGCTTCCGATTCAAATTTGATTGATCCCACTATGTATCGCCAGCTGATTGGATCTTTGATGTACCATGTAGCTAACAAATACCAGACCAGATATATGTTTTACAGTGAATTCCCTCAGCTAGTTCATGTGCGAGACGACATAGGTTCATTGGGTTGCTACAAAACATGTGTTGAGGTACTTGTCTGGCACTGTGGAATATGGCCTGAGATATGCTTCAGAATGTGACTTGAGATTGCAAGGATTTTCAAATTCAGATTGGGTCGGATGTGCTGCAGATAGGAAGAGCACCTCCGGGTGTTGCTTCAGCCTGAGTTCTGTAGTGGTTTCCTAGTGCAGCAGGAAGCAAAGCACAGTAGCACTTAGTATTGCAAAGGTCGGGTACATGGCTGCTAGCACTGCAGCTCGGGAAGTTGTGTGGCTTCGGAAACTCCTTGCGGGATTGTTTGACCAAATTCCAGAGCCAACTGTGATTAATTGTGATAACTAGAGCTGTGTGCAGATGTCAATGAATCTCGTATTCCAAGACAAGTCGAAGCATATAGAGATTCGGTATCACTACATTCGTGATATGGTGCAGAAAGGTGCGGTCGAGCTACAGTATGTTCTAACATATGACCAGACTGCAGATGTTCTTACCAAGCCTCTTCCCAGGATAAAGTTTGTATACTTTCGTGGAAGACTTGGTGTGGAAGAGAACGTGTCCCTCCTTGAGAGGGAAAGATGATACGGAGACCAATCATTCTCCGGATCACTCTGAGATAGAGTGAGGAGATCCCTCGGACATCCTGATAGGATGGAGAGGCCACTGCATTCTCCGGATCACTCTGGGATAGAGTGAGGAAACCTCTCGGACATCCTGATTGGATGGAGAGGCCACTGCATTCTCCGGATCACTCTAGGATAGAGTGAGGAGATCTCTTGGACATCCTGTTGGGATGGAGAGGCCATCACACATTCCCGGACACTCTGTAGAGTGGGGAGATCTCTCGAACATCATGGGAAATGATGGAGAGATTTAGTGCATTCTCTAGATCACTCTGAAAAGAGTAAGGAGATCTCTCAAACATCCTGAGATGGGATGGAGAGGCCGGTGCACACTGGCACACACTGGTACTCTTGGACTCACCGAAGGACTGGTTGAGTTGGTGCATGTTCCCCGAAGGACTGGGTTGAGTTGAGGCACGTTGTCCTTGTGCATGTTCCCCAATGGACTGGGTTGAGCTGAGGCACATTGTATTGATCACCGAAGGACTGGTTGAGTTGGTGCATGTTCCCCGAAGGACTGGGTTGAGCTGAGGCACGTTGTCCTTGTGCATGTTCCCCAATGGACTGGGTTGAGCTGAGGCACATTTTATTGATCACCGAAGGACTGGTTGAGTTGGTGCATGTTCCCCAAAGGACTAGGTTGAGCTGAGGCACGTTGTCCTTGTGCATGTTCCCCATTGGACTGGGTTGAGCTGAGGCACATTGTATTGATCCCCGATGGACTGGGTTGAGATGATGCATTTTGGACTCTTTGATAGACTGTGTAGAGTTGTTGAGCTGATGTATGGATCCACCGATGCACTGTGTGGAGCAGATGCATGATGACACTTCTTGATGGACTGAGACTGTCTTGACAACCTTCAGTATGTATAGAGATGATCGAGATAGATGTGATGTACAAATAAGATCCAGATGATCGTGATGTTGATGATGACCGTGTCCGGAGAATACCTTCCTTGTTGAGAGGGAGTGTTGGAAATAATGCAACTTCAGAAGCTATTCTTATTGTATTATATTATAGTATTGTTGTACCTCCTACGGGAGAAGATATTGATGTATTTGATCATGTAAACCCTTCAATGTAAACCTTGGGGTGAAAACACACAAAGAAAAGAATTTTGAAATGTTATTTTATCTTCCCCCAAGACAAGTCAGCCCTCTCAGTTAGACAAGTCAACCCAGTGGGTAAACTGCCCCAAAACAGTGGGCAGAACTACCCCAGTAAGGTCAGCCCGATAAGGGAAAAAGTCACTTTTTTATGTGTATAAATAGAGAGGTCAAACCTCTCATTTGGTCATCCACTCTAGACAAGAAAGTTCGCACTATAGAGAGGGAAGTTCGCATCTGTAGCTAGGAGAAGTGATTTTTGGGTTTTCACTTGGAGAAATCTTCTATTTCTCTCGCTTGTATCTGTACTTTGTTCGCGGGACTGATTATCTCTATACAAAGGTTGTTGGGTTTTCTCCCTGTTGGGTTTCCCAGAATAAAATTCTTGTGTTATTGTTTCTGTGCTTGGTTGTTCTTCTAGTGACCCTGTTTTATTATCTCCATTTGATTATAGTGATATAATTGTATAAAAACTAACAATACATTCGTGTGTCGATCTGCGATCTATTTGTGTAAGCGGTTTCTTAAGGTGTACGACCTGTGTGGAAATACCTTGTTTTATCAAACATGGTATCAGAGTACTTATGAACACCCACTCCCATTGTTGATCGAGATCTTGAGCCTATGTCACTGTTATCACATTTATAGTAGCTGGGGCTACCATATCTTCAAATCAGATTCCAGTCCTTTTTTTCAACCAGTCCTTTACATTGAGATGCTTGAGATCAGCATCAGATGAGCATTCATTCCAGGATCACTCATATTTTCAGAGCAGCCCGTGAGCATACAGTACAGCTTTATGCCATGACTGAGCTTCATGATCTCATATTCGATGACCGATGTAGCCATTTTACCATACAAAGCAGTGAGTAGTGCCCAGATGTGCAGCAGCAGTATTCCAGTTGACAGTTGATGGTTCAGATGGTTGGTACAGGTATATTGATGTGCATTGGTTATGATGTCTTACTCCTTAGCTCATTATGATGGCTTAGCTTGGTATCTTGTAGTTATGATCTGGCGGTCTATATATGTTACATAGATATGTGTTTTTCAATGGTTATCTAAAATGATCCAATTTACTTCGAATATGAAATTCTTGTTAATACTCATTGGTTTTACCCTCCTTAGGAGAATGGACGTGATCATTCCACCTTTCATGGCTTGCTAGTTTTGGCATCACCTTTCACTTTCCCCATCCATCCGTTCTCTTCCACTTCTTGTTCTTACCCTGACTTACACCTTAGCCTGTGATATGGAGGACTTCCCCGCTTTTGCCTCTGTGTTGGATAAGCATCCCTGTTAGTTTGTGTCTCGACTCTGAGTTGTTGATTGAGTTGTGTTGGCTAAAACCTGAAGCGAATAGTACTAACATCATTACATGTATATGGAAACTATTGTATATATCTTGTGCAAGCCCATTGAAATTAAACTAAAATTGTGCTTCTAAGCACAATGGAAAAAGGGCTATCAAATGAATGAAATGAAAATACCCTAGATGAAAGCTTGAGTAGTTGTGCTTTTAAGCACATGCAAAATCTCCAAAAGGGTTATCAAATGAACTAAAAGCACCTTGGATGAAAGCTTTAGTGGTTGTGCTTCTAAGCACATGTAAAATCCCCAAAAGGGTCAATAAAGGCCTAAAGAAAGCAGTGGTTAAATATATGCTAAATCTAAAGACTGTTGGCCAGGAAACTAAATGTAATGATTAATTCCTCACGGAGCCTACGGGTTGTGATGTGAGATGGAGTAAGGGACAGCTAATTCTAAGTATCCCCTAGAACCTCAAGTTACGGTTAGCCGAGCACCCAGTCATGGCGGTTCTAGAAAAGATCCTCACGGACTTGTTTCAGCTTGGATGTGAGCAGTAGACATTTGCCAAGGTTGAATAAACACTTCTCTAAAATAACTTACCCCATTTGTGAGACACTGCCATCCCCTGTGTATTTTTTATCCAACATAAGCTTAAGTGTGTATTCCATTTTCCCTTATCCAAAGTATCACAGTGTTGAGTCAGTATAGTCATCCCCTTAGCCTAGCCTTGCCTTTTTCACTTTCACCCAATCCTAGCAAAATGATCACGACCATGAAGTGAGTATTTTCTTGAAATTCTATTTAGAGTAATTGATTATTTTTATATATTGGATGTTATTATTGCTTAAATCGCCAGTGATATACTACTTTATACTTTGAGTTTTGCTATTAGAATGATTGAAAGGAGCATGCCTTAACCATTTGCATTTGCAGCAAGCAGTTTACGGCCTGGGTCATATTTTGGTCAGTTTTGACATGGTCAAACTTAGTTTGACCAACCAAGTCAACCGGAGGACCTGAGGTGAGTTGGACCAGTGATATGTGAGATTGATGGTTTATGGTCCTTATATACCCATTTGATGGATCCATGCAACGGACACAACGTTTAGATGATGGTTTGATGATTTTCATGATTATTATTATTATTACAGACCATTTATTTTTATTTGTCCGAGCATGGTCATGGTTACAGATGATTATACAGATGGTCACAAGGTGTATGGGTACTCATCTTTAGTACATTTGGACCTTTTGAGTCCATTGGGATACTCAGTTTTCAGTTTCAGGCACTTCTAGTTGAGATATTACTCAGATTATCACTTTATTGCAGATTTGCCATTTAAAATGGCCTGGCAGCACAATTTAACTTTTTATCTTGCTCACCTAAGGCGCTATAGAGGGAGTATGGGGTCCAGCTACTTGTTTTTACAATATTACCATGCTCCCAGACAGTTTGGTGCAGTTAGTTTTGGCCCCGGGGTACTAAGCAGTGAGCTACAGGCATTTTATTCTTTCACAGGTGATTTCTCTGAGGATAAAAATGGTAAAAATGGCTACAGAGGAATTCGATTTGGGCTACTGAGGTAAGGAAATGGCATGAGGTTGTTTTAGATGAGTTGTGTGATCCTTCCCACACCTTCCAAAGCAGGTTGCAGCATTTAGTGGGGCCCACACACTCTCCGGGCTATTATATTACCAGCATAGATCCATCTTAAAACCGTATCTATCAAGCACCGAGAGGGATCCAATTTCTTGAGGTGTATTTCTTTTTTTAAATTTAAACTTAAGAAATTTGAACTCTCTTGATTGATAGATCCGGGTTTAAGTTTTAAGTTTTTATTTTATAAACGAACATCTATTTTTTAATTACTTTTCATAATATTTTATTTTATGAACCAACATGGATTTTTTTTTAAATACTTTCCATAATTTTTAATTTTATGAGCCGACATGAATTTTTTTAATTAATTTTTAATTATTTTGTTACAAACGTTATTTTGTTACAAAAGTTACATCACGTTACAACATCTCCCCCCCACTTTTTTTTAAATACTTTCCATAATTTTTTATTTTATAAGCCGACATGAATTTTTTTAATTATTTTGTTACAAAAGTTACATCACGTTACAACATCTCCCCCATACTTTTTTTTAAAATACTTTTCATAATTTTTTATTTTATGAGCCCACATGAATTTTTTTAATTATTTTGTTACAAACGTTACATCACGTTACAACATCTCCCCCATACTGGGCTGTAGAGCACCTCGTTTCACTCGGTGCAATGAATTTATTGTGTCATTGAGGGGGCACGATTTGGCCATGTGATCACAGTATTGTATCTGGATGATGTTATTATATGTTATTGTGCCATGGGGACATGTTAGAGATGGATGAGTAAACCTCCTAGCCCCACCATGAGCTTATGTTATGTTTCCTAGTCACTTTCATGTGGTGCGTCCCCCCTAGGCCGACTTAGCTAGTGCACCCCCTCTATTTTTGAGTTGATCCATGTACTTTATATTTGGGCTCATCTTAGCCATTGATTTTCACTTATGTATCTTTTGATCTCAACCACTCGTTAAAAAAGTGGTTAGGGTTTTGGTCTCTCCCATTTCTATTTAAAGGAGAGACCCCCCTCATTGTAAAGTGACTTTTGGCTGTTGGCTATTGGAATAGAAAAATATTTTGCAAATCTCTTGTGATCTGGTTCTAGGTGTTGGATATGTCAATTGAAACTGCTTTTCCATTGCATTGAGGATATTGGTGACTATTTTACACATATTTCAATCCACATTTTTATCTGCAGGTGAAGAGGGCAACTTGGAGGAGGGACGCACTGGCTGAGGATACTCACCTTGTCTCTCTCTCTTCATTTGGTTTGGTTCAGGGAGTGTTACTATCTTTGTACTTTTCATTCTTTGTGATCATTCTCGTCATTTGCATTTACCTTCATTGTTGCTTGCTAATTGAGTTTATCTCCTTGGTTTTGCAGGAAGAGAGGGGCGCATCAGTGGAACTGGGCAAATTCGTAGAGGCAAGATAAAGCACCAAATCTTCACTTGATCTTTGCAGGAGTAGTCCTTGACATACTTTCATCAATTTCCATGATCCAAGTAGGCTTGCAAGGTACGTAATCTATTCTTTTATCTTACCCATCTATCATTTTCATTCAAACCCTAACTCTAAATCTTTTGGAAAATTCTCTGGGTTTTATTTCTTGGTTCACTGGCAAACCATTTCTGGGTTTTTATCTTACGGCCAAACCCCAGGTGGGTTCTCAAGGCCGTCATGCTATGAGGACTCCATCTACCCCTTTTCCCTAGGCACTGGTCTTTTACCCTTGCGCCCTCCTTGGTTAGCCTGTTTTTCGGGTTGTATAACCCTTACCTGTTGAGCTTGCATACTTTGATACTGTCACATCTCTCCTTCAAGTTGTGCTAGAAAGCCTAAACTATCAGATCTACTCCTTGGACCACTTTCCCTGTTTTTAGGGTCACGTTTCCCAAGGCAGCCAAATTTGATCATTTGTCCTAGCACTTGAATCCTGGAATCATACTTAAATATCAAGTCACTATGTCTAAGCACTTAAAGTCCAATCTTATCTTTCTTAAGCCTCCACGGTGACCTTGCTTCCTTAAATCTAGGGTTCTCCACCCTTCAACTTACGTACCCTATTTCATAGCTTGATCTGGTGATTGGGTTAGATCTCTCCTGTCGGGAGTAGATCATGGTCTCCCCCTTTACTATATGTGGCTTTGATAGTATAAAGTGAAGAGCACCTCGATTGGCATGACAACCAATCCATCTTGGGGATCGAGGCCCTCTCGTGTCACCTCTTTGGTTGCCCGTCCCCTCTGTCGTCCTGTATAGGATCATCCATTGGGGCAACTATGAGTTGTGTGATAACAGTCACTAAATGCATCAAAGGATTTCTAGATTCTACAATTTTTGTGCATTTCAGGGCTGAAAGAGTTGTTCCATACATCCAGAATGTTGCTTTCAGTTGAAAACATTTTTTGTTTCACCAGAGAAGGTTTTTGCTTGCCCAAGATACAGTCATTTTATCATATCTGGAGGTGTACTATTTACATTAAAGTTTATTTACACAAAAGAAGGTGTTTTCTTGTTTGTGCATGCTCTTTGTCCTACAACTTGTGTGAACTCAGTAAAATCAAAAACAAAGAGAAATTTACATTTTCCGAGTAAGCTAACCCCAAGCTTAGGAAAATTTGATTTCGAATTTTTGTTTGCTTTTGCGTGTTCATGTGTTGATGTGTTGAAGTGTTTTGCAAGCAAAAAATAGGGTTTTAGGGGTGAGCACACACTTCAATACAAAGAGTATAAAAAAACCCTCCTTTATAACATTTGTTATATATTTTGCATTAGCTCATGTGGTTGAAGCTTACTTTATTAATAAGTCTTGAGTTCAAGTCTTTCTTTTCTTTAAGATACTTTTTGAAAAAGTTTGTGCAGCTCTAAGTTATTACATAACTTTATTGTAAAGTGCATTTCACTTATATTATAAAAGTGAATCACTATTAAGTAGCTTTAATATTATTTTTTATGTTACTTCTGCATGCAACTTTAATTTATAAAGTAACTTCATTTTAAAGGTGTTTCTCACGTATTTATAAAAGTGGGTCACTTACACTAGTGTAAAAATTAACTTATTTGTGAAAGTGAGCTTATAGGCAAAGTTAATGAAGGAAAAAGAAATTACTCGACAACCTCATTATGCACCCATCATCACATGAGACCAACCCTCTACCTACCATGTGGCACCTTAGTTCATTTTTATGCTTTTCTTCAAAAGGGCACAACTTTGACATAAAAAATCCATCAAGGCAGGTATTTACTATTGACATTAATAAAATTATTTTATCTTATCTTATCTCCCAGCATCAAGGTATTATCTCCCAAAAGCAAGCTCACAACCAGAAATAACACTCGAACCTTGAGGTATTCTCTCCCAGTAGCAAGGTCATGACTCGCAACCAGCAATAGTGCTGAGGTATTCTCTCCCAGTAGCAAGGTCATGACTCGCAACCGGCAATACTGCTTGAGGATCGAGGTATTCTCTCCCAGCAGCAACAGTAGTGCCAAGCAACCATGCGATGTCCCCCTTGCAGTAATCAGGTCCCAGGAGCACGAAGAGATTATCCCCTACCCTTGGGGACACGTCCCCATGTAACACTGTCCAGGAACCAGAACAGGAAAGGAAAATGGTGGACTCCCAGGACGAGGCAGCAATTTCCAATACCTTTGAGAAATGAATCAGACAATAGCAAAAGGCCACATCAGACAAGACATAGAAAACAGAGGACTATTTTTGGATTCCACGAAAACCTCTTGTAAAAGGAAGAGAAGAAAACAGGGAACATTGGATATCCAAAAATAAAATATGATAATTCATCCATACAGAAATCTAGTGCATCAAATTCTTAATGTGCCCCCTATGTATTCACTCAAACACACTTTGTTCATTTGACCTGGTTTGTTATACTAGCTCCCAGCTTTTGGCAGGTGCACCCATCAATTGCAGCTAAACAGAGTTGCCTAACTATTATTCTTTTTGACCTATCCTTTTTAGTATATTGGCCTTTTTTGGGTTGATAGATTTTGGTCGTATATAGATCCAAAAAGTATAGTAATTAGACAACTCACAACTAAACTTGTGACATCTTTTTGTCATTTTTAGTTTATATTTATAGAGTTGTTTGTGAAAAACGAGGATAGAAGTTAAAAACAACGGAAGAAAGTGCTCTAACCTGCCCATTGATCCATGCACATTCGCAAAATTCTGCATGGTTTCAATCGTGTCGATATGCTGCGGTCCCAGGGCCGTTTCCATTATTTCTTTGGCCATTGCAAACATCTGTGCTGCTGCCTGAGGCCTCTCCAGCTCCTCGTATGCTGCCCCCAAGTTGTTATAAATGTATGCAATTCCAAAATGATTAGGCCCAAAACTCTCTTTTAACCTTTCTACAGCACTCTCCAAATAAGGAATAGCTTCTCGCACACTGCCAGTCAACATGAGCAACCACCCAAGCCGTCCTGCGGTGCTCGCTTCTGCATGTTGGTCTTGAGGAGACTTTTCATAGATACCAAGGGCCGTTTTATAGAGCGAAATTGCAGTTGCAAACTCATTCATTGTCTCATACAACATAGCAAGCTCTGTATAGGCTTCGGCCACCTTTGCCGGGTTAGTCGCTTCATACCTTTTGAATAGGTTGGTAGCCAGTTCACAGCATTTCTTCGAGTCAGCGTACTTTTTAAGATTACAGAGAGCCTTCGACATGTAAAGAAGCACCATAGCTCGCAGCTCACTCTCCTTTTCAGTGTGCTGAACGATTCCACGCAGGGTAGTGATTGCTTCATTATAATTTCCAAGCGAAATTTGCACATTGGCCGTATCCAACTCTGCGTAAACAAGCTCCGAATCCATGCCCCAATTCTTCAGAACCTTCTTGGCAGCTGAATTTTCCTCTAATGCCTTCTTATGGTCCCCTAATCCGCTGTATATCACAGCAAGAAGCCTCCTGTCAGCTGCCACCTCTACTGAGTTCTCCCCCAAATGAATTCTATGAATCCCCAATGCCTTCAAACACAGGGGCAATGCCTCCTTGAAATTCAATACTGCAACATATGCCTCGGCAACCTGCCTACATGAAACAGCCAATTGAGGGTGATCAGGCTCAAGAACTTCCTCCTTCAAGGCCAAACTCCGGGTATAATTAATCAAAGCTTCCTCTCGCCTCCCCATGGCTGTTTTTGCATCCCCCAACAGAAGTTGCACGGCAAATGCAATGGGCTTCGTCTGAAACTGCGTACCCTCCTTCTCTAATTTCTCTAATATCTTGTTTGCCCTATTCAAATAACCCAAACTCTCATCAAATTTCTTCAAAGAATAATGCACAGTACCCATGAGATGAAGAGCCATGGCTATCATAACAGAGTCCTTGGCATCCGTTTCAAAGATTCTAAGTGCCCTTTTGGCATAAGCAAGAACGGTTTCAGGGTCCTTACCTGCGGATTCGAACTCTTGACCCATTCTGAGACAAGCCAAGCCAAGCCTCTTGTCATCATCATCCAACACGGACTCCATTGCTTTGAAAGCTCTCTTGAGCTCATCAATCGTGGATGCTCTTTCAAAGGCGTTCTCTATGTCATCCTCTATCTTTGATTTACTCTGCTTACCGGCCACAACCCCTAAATGTCTGTAACAACACATTGACATATTGGGGTTTTCAAGGTTTCGGGGACTTAGAGTTTTGCTCATGACAATATATGGTTTTCTATATGGATTTAATGCAGAAAGTGAACTAAGCCCTCTGTTGCTTTCTTTTGCTGGTGATTTTTCATTAAGTTTTTCAAAAGTTTCCCCGTGCCTTCTCTCGTATTCCTGTATATCCAAACTTCTGACGCTGCTCGAAACCCCGGTACCTTTATGTCTACGACAACTCGCTGCCCTTTGCAACGCAGGGCGGCGAAATCCTCTCATCGACGAATGCATTTGGCTCTAAGACACCACTGGCTGCACATGAAGGAATGAGAGAAATACAGGGCTTAAACCCTACTAAAAACCTCCGTTTGAAGGGAGGCCTTCTAAGGATACATTTGGAGTATTGTAATATTCTACGTCGTGATTCGTAGGGTACGTTGAAAAATAATTTACTAGTGTATTGGGATTTATATGGTGAGGTAAACTACATTTCACACCCCTCCAAGAATTGAACTTGTAATTTCTTTGAAGATAACATATATTCTTAATAATCATTGAACTGCATTGAGAGGACTATGTTGTTATAGGACTTTTTCTTGCATGTACGAAGAAATCCTAACTTTAGGATGAAGTTTACATGGTCTATTTTGTATGGAGAGTTTCAATTTGTTTCGAAATTTTGGAAATATCATTGATTTAGATGAGAGGTGTAGTGTTTTCCTCAAAGCATGAACATCTTAGGATTATTCTAAAAAGTGGATCTATTGTTCATGTAAAAACTATAGCAAAGTGTTGATAGGTAGAAAATTTCCTCCTATAACAAGAGGAGAGTTGTCCGATCGTGAATCCCAATTAGATTTACTCTTGTTTGATATAGCAACTTCCAACTTATATGTGGTCTTAGTTAGCCACCAAAAGAAATAAGTCAAATTGATTTGAATAACTTCTAACTAAATTATCCTAAAGGAAAAAAGTATATATAATTTATCGTTGCTAAGAGTTAGTTCTAAGTATCTTATCTATGAACATAACTATAGAAATTAGACATAAGGATCAAATGATAAGTTACTGAATTGAAAGAAATGATTCATAAATTCAATAACATGTTTAAACAAATATGCATATGTTATCTTCAAATGAAAATTCATTATAAAACATCCCATGCATTTTATATATAATTTATCATCAATTTAGGATAAACCCAAACTTATCACATAAAAGAATTTCACATGAACAAGAATAAATAACAAAACTATACGAACTCACATAAATGTCAAAACACAATTTGACACATTTATTCAATTGAATTTACCTAAAAAGATGTAGGCCTTCCATCTTAAATTCAAACTGACATAAATATATAGGCTTGAGAATAAAATTCCAACCCCTTTTCTCAACGCTCAACGAGGAGATTCTTATTTATACATCAAAAGAGTGCCCTTATCTACATCTTTCGATTACAAGCAATTATCTAAAGATGGGAAATCAATTCATTTTTTGCCTCCTAAGAAGAGTGCTCCATTTCCTTTTGTTTCTCCTTTTGTTCTAAATATAGTACCCATTGACCAAAGATTTCCATCATATGTGAAATAAGCGATAGATTTTAATTCTCCAAGCTTAATTCACATTAATAGACTTTCCTAGTGATTTTTGCATTCTTCTTTTTAAATTTTGAAAAGAAAACAGAGATTGCCTCACAACATCGGGCAAGGTTTGTCATAAATTCTTCTATTGCATTGCTAACCCATTTACTAATTTGAGCAATCTTGTATGAGTTGGCATCCCTTTGTTGCTCTAAATCTGCAATAGCTAATTGTAATGTCCCCATTTTTTATAGCACCAGGGAACAACCACTAGCCCATTAGATCCCCATGGGTCCTAGTGGAAAATAAAATAAATTAGTTAGGATTAATATGGGTTAATGGTTATTTAGTTTAATTAAATTAAACTATAGAGAAGTGATGAAGCTCATAGATTGTAAATATTTATTTATTCAATATTGAGATGAGTTGGAGATGCTTAGGAGGGCCCATGAGGCCAAAAAGATTGAAACTAGAGGAAAAGCAGTAGAAATCAAGAAAGCCATTGAAAAGCAAGAGAGCAGCATAAAAGTAGGAAAAGCATGGAAAAGCAGGAACGTGGCTTAAAAGCAGAAAAAGTAGTGAAAAATAGGAAGGTAGCAAAAAAGCAGGAAAGCAAAGAAAATTCGGAAAAAGCAGGAAAAGCATACCAAAGCATAAAGGCAAGAAAGCAAGGAAAAGGAAAGATATAGTTGTCGATCCAAACATTGGCCAATGAGGGCGCATTGGATGAGACTAATGGACCACATACATTGCATCTTAGAAGCCATATCTCTTATTAAGGGAAGATGGGCACACCCATGGAGATCGTTTTCCAATTTATGTATTGATCTGAGAGCTCTGAGCTTCTTTAAACTTGGGAGATGTGTCCCTTGCCACCAGTTGGGAGATGTGCCCCTTATGTTCATCCATCTAGCTGAAAATTCAGTCGGACCACGAGGATTAAGGCATTTATCCTTTTTCATTGAGGATATTTTTAGGTATCATGTAATTTGCAGACATGATCATCAAGCTAGGTTGAATTACTACTTGGAAATTCAAGAATTGAGAAGAAGAGATCACTTCTGGGAGCAACTTTCTATCCTCTCTTCTCTGTAATTCTTTTGTTGCCCTATGGCTCCATCATATCAGAAGTTCTTGTAATTTGCAGCTGCTAAGAAATTTATGAATGTTCGGCTTGGTCCATTCCATTAACAGTCAAGTGCTATCTTGCTCAGTGTTGAAGATTTCATCAGTTGGAGCGTTTTCTACAATGTCTTGTCTTTGTCAATGTTATCGATGGAAGGTGGTGAGCCCATGAGTTCTTATTGCTATACATGTGTCTATGTAATGTAAAGAACCTCCTTTGATGATAAATGAAATGAAAATGTTTTATGTTCTACAAATTATAGTCTTATCTTTAAGGAATGTTTGCACCCATGCTCATTATTGTGTCAAATCTTACTAATTTTCAAGAATGTTATATTAATATGAATTCCATTACTCCAAATCTGATTGCGTGAATCAAAGCAGTTAGTAGATACATTATTGCACCCATATCACCCTTCATATTATAGTTTTGTGACCCATTAGAGGCCATTTGAATTGATTTGGAAATCTCTCAGTCAAGTGGTCCCCAAACTAGTAATCTATTTCCTAACTCCTAAACTATAACTAGTTGATCCAAATTGTTAATATTCAGGTTGCTATAGCTATTTGGTGTAGTTTTTAGGCCAACCACTTCCATATCTGCACCAGAAGCCATTGGGTTCCACATAAGTCCTGGGCTATTGCCTTTAAGCCTTTGCTTTAGCCAAAGGAGTCTACCCAGGCGTGATGCACCCAAAGAATGTGCAGCTATCAAAGTTGGGAGTCTGTGTAGGTTGATGTAGGATGTCCCAGTGAGCTTTAGCGGGTCGTGAAATCCATCTTGGGAAAATTTGGGAGGTTGTAGAGGTGTATGGGCTTTATTTTTTAATTATAAACAAACTAGATAGCTATTTTGCATCCAACCCACCCACTGTGTGTTTAAGTTTTCAAATCATTGAGTTAGTGTTCTTGTAGTTGGTTTGGGTACATTACAGTGGTATCAGAGCATGGTTCTTTGTACCTGTGAGCAGCAAGACCAAGCTCCATTGCTCAATTAAAGAAGAAAATTTGCAAAATGAGGCTTGTTCTAATTGTCGAAGATGATGATCTTGAGCAGTATGAAGAAGAAGAGGTGATCTATATTGAAGGAGGTCTACCAAAAGATGAGTGTTATGCCTAAATCTCATCATCATGAGTCCTATGTCAACTCAGTTCCTTGATCCCTGAAGTCTCCCTGACCAAAATCCATCTAGAGCAAGTTGTTGATCCTGTATCCACATTTTCTAGTTAGGCCGGCGCAGCTTGTCTTCCAACAAGAAGCGCCTGACTAGGCTCAGCGCAGAGTGTCATCTGGAAGCCTGCGCCAGTGGCTCAGGTTGCCTTCATTCAGCCTGCGCTTGCCCCTTCCGGGCACAGATTGTCCTCATACAATATGCGCCGGGGTTGGTTTAAATGGATAAATGAGACCTTCGAGCGACTTCTTGAAGCATGATGAGGTGGAGGGTCATCCCTAACTTCTAGGTGAGTTGGCCTTCAGTTCCCTAACCTCAAGGGATGATCCCTTAACCTTCTCCCCATAATCTTCAACCTACTCTATCCACTTGGTCCTATAAATATGAAGCTCCTCTCCATTCCAATGGGAGGAAAGTATATAGTACTCTCATGCTGGTGAAATTATCTTAGGTGACTCTGACTCATCCTTGAGAGACTTCTTTCATCTTTGGAGGCTTGGCTTGTTGGAGGAAGATTGCAGCGTTAAGGCTTGGTTGTGATCATCACTCTTCTATGTATTTCCAATTTATTTACAACAATATAAGCTCTTTCCATAAATGTCTCTGTGTTAATGATATTTAGAGCTTTCTTCTTTAACTGTTATCTTAGATCAGTTAGTGTTTAGATGTGATTTTACTGTTTGTTTGTCTCTGTGTGCTTTGACAGGTTTTGCAACTTGAGTTCCGAAAACCACAGAGCTTGGAGCAACAAAGAGGAGAAGGATTCACCAATCTGAAGGTAAGACATCTATCTACTTCAATCTCTAATTAATATAGGAAAGTATATCTATATTTTGTATTCATTTGTTCTAGATCCACCTGGACTAGTGAGATCATGCTCGTGTTTGCTCAAGTAGATTGTTCGAAAACAAATCTGGCGACTCCGTTGGGGACTCTTTAATGTTGATTTCAGTTTGACTGTGTTGTTCATTGATTTCTTAGTGAGCCATTTCTTTGCCTCCTGAACCCTCCCATCATCAGATTTTCTTGTTGAAGAGTTTGTTGACTTTCCCTGATTCTATTTGGATCAGTATCAGGCAATTTGTTGTTTCATTGTTTGGAGATCCCAATAGCTTTCCATTGGTTATTCGCCCAATGCACCTGGGTAGTACATCCAGTGCGTCGCATCCTCTTAGGCACTTTTTGCGTTTGAGCATACCGCGCCACCGACGCTTTTGACTTTCATACATCCTGTGTCGTCGACGCTTTAGCCTTGTACACAGTGTGCGCTTGGCATTCTGAAAGTAACTGTAGAGTGCGTCGGCCTCTCAAGCTTGGTGCTTGGTACCTTTCCTCTCCAAATTTTGATTTTTTGACCCGACCAACAGGCCTCTCTGAGCTGTACCTTCCAATTAGAAGCTTATTTACTCAGCATTGATTGTGTTTGTGTTTGTTTGTGTTGATTTTTGGGTTCCATTTGGTCAACTGAGTGTTTCGGTGGTGGTGGGCAATTTCAATCCCCCACGGTTATCCGCTCGATCTTGCATTCCCTTATCACCTTACCAGATCTATTCAGTATGCTAGATCTGATTCCAAACCTTTCATGCACTTAACCATTTAATTTTGGTTGCATTTGTTTGATTTTGAGTGATTTGGGTGTCTTTGAATTCATTTGGGTTCTTGGCATTTTTCTTTGAGATTTTTTGAGTCATTAGAGTTCTGCGGTCAATCTCTTGCTTTCTGTTGTTACATCTGAAAAGCATTATTATTATCAGATCTTGTTTTGATATATGCATTAAAGAATCGA
Organism: Larix kaempferi; assembly: GCA_027924585.1. NCBI lineage: Eukaryota > Viridiplantae > Streptophyta > Pinopsida > Pinales > Pinaceae > Larix > Larix kaempferi. Next base: position 4,397,425 of record BSBM01000182.1, on the reverse strand, counting down.
ATGTGCTTGGTACCTTTCCTCTCCAAATTTTGATTTTTTGACCTGACCAACAAGCCTCTCTGAGCTGTACCTTCCAATTAGAAGCTTATTTACTCAACATTGATTGTGTTTGGGTTTGTTTGTGTTGATTTTTGGGTTCCATTTGGTCAACTGAGTGTTTCGGTGGTGGTGGGCAATTTCAATCCCCCACGGTTATCCGCTCGATCTTGCATTCCCTTATCACCTTACCAGATCTATTCAGTATGTTAGATCTGATTCCAAACCTTTCATGCACTTAACCATTTAATTTTGGTTGCATTTGTTTGATTTTGAGTGATTTGGGTGTCTTTGAATTCATTTGGGTTCTTGGCATTTTTCTTTGAGATTTTTTGAGTCATTAGAGTTCTGCGGTCAATCTCTTGCTTTCTATTGTTACATCTGAAAAGCATTATTATTATCAGATTTTGTTTTGATATATGCATTAAAGAATCGAAAGTGCTTCATTTTATCTATTTTCAAGATCACTTGGAAATTGTCGTGGAATTGTTTCATGCTTTGGAATTCATTGTTTATATCTTTGAGCAGCTTGGAAAAGAAATCGGTTGATTATATTTTTCTTAGTTATGAGTATTTCATCTCTTTGAAAAGATGTAATGTCCATTTTTAGAAATTTATTAAAATGGTGAAATTTTCAACTTTTTCCACTAGTTCGACCTTTGACTGGTATTGGTCTCTTGGTCTCCAAATGCTCCCAAATTGTTACAGAAGGTGTATGGATGATATTAGGACATAATTATGAGGTTCTTGGATGCTTTAGAGTCTTCAAAAGGCTTCTTAAACTCTCCTTTAAGTTCTGGCCAAAGTAGGGAGTTTGACTAGCAATTACTCTTTGACTAGTATTGGTCTCTCGGTCTCCAAATGACTCCAAATACTCCCAAATTGGTACAGAGGGTGTATGGATTATATTAGGACATCATTATGAGGTTAATGGGTTCTTTAGAGTCTTAAAAGGGCTTATTCAACTCTCCTTTAATTTCTGGCCAAAGTAGGGAGTTTGACTAGCAATTTGGGGTTCAATTCCCCACGGGGTAGATGTTGGAAATGGCTCTCCAAATGCTATGGGACCCACTCGAATTTCAGAACAGAGGAAACAAATGTTTAGGGGACATTAATATTATCTCACATGAAGCATCATTTAGTTAATTAAGTATGATACAACACTCTCCAATCAGATGGAAAAATACTAGTTTCGACCTTGGGGAAAATGATAGGCAATCTTCTCCAAATGTTATAAAAGTTAACAATGTGACTCCAAAAGCCTATGCACTGAACATGAAACTTGTATAAAATATAAATAACAGTCCATACATCAATAATCCATCAGTGGTTCACTTATCCATTCGAATTTATCAACACATTATTGGCATACATCAACATAGTGGGGAAAATAACACCATTTGCTCATTAATGATCAGATTTACATAATTCCACTTGGAATATCAACATGAAACTCTTATGAGCATGAAATATAGAGAATTTACATCAGATGATAAAATAACGGGGCATTAGAATCTCCCCCAAAGAGAACAGTAGCTCACCAAAGGCGCAATTCCTCAAGGATCATGAATATGCCAAGAAATAGAAGAATGGTTGTAGAAGCAAGCTGAAAGAGATGTGACCATGAGCTGCCCTGTAGATTCAACCTGTAACAAAAGACTCCATTAAATATCCAAATTAAAGGTCTGAATGGCCTTTCCAATTACCAACTAGGATGGGAATCTTTCACCCTCAAAATTGGTGATAAGGCAAGTAGAGTAACACTCCATTAGCTCTCCTCTCCAAATGCAAAATGCCAATTCTAAAATGATCCAAAGCTACCATCCTTCTTTGTTATTGTCTTTTATAAACTTCTAATGTCTTCCATGGGTCGAATTCCTCCCAAGAGCTTCATTCCAACTCAATTTGGGAAGATATTCCCAAGTATGCCACTTGTCCTTCCAATTCTAGCCCTCTCCTTCTACAAATTCAAATTGGTGTCTCTTTGGCTTCCCTAAATCACTTGAGCGCCCTCTTGGAGGATATTTTTAGCCCTGACATGTCATATATGTCAGATGTCAGCCTTCAGGTCTGATTTGTGTCATAGGTGTCATAGCATCTTCATCATTGTTGTCATAGAGCTAAGGAATCTAGTCCAAGTATCTCACTAGCTCCAAAATGTCTCTTCCTCTTCCATGGGAGTTACTCTTCCACTCCAATTCGACCTTAATTGATTCATGCCAAGTATATTTACCTTCCAACTCATCCCAAGAACCTTGGGCTTCTTATGGATTCGAAATGACAAGAGGAGGATGCCATGTGGCATAGAAAATCTAGCTTATGTGGGTCCCACATCCTCCATGTGTCTTCATGATCAATTGCCACTTTGATTTTCTCTTGTATTTATTTATTTAGCTCCCTTATTAAATATTTATGCCATTCTAATGTTCAAACATCATTTATTATCCCCCTTATTTCAAATCCCAAAGCTTCCACCCCCCAACCTAGGGAACTAGTAATTTTCCTCCATGGCAGTTCATTTGGATGGGTATATTACAACTTTGAATTGGGAATTTCTCTTAATGTGACCCACCTTGTCCATTTGGATCTAATTTCACATTATTACTAACTTGGACTTCATTCTTGCCATTTATTTGACCCTTAGCATCCATTTGACAAACTATCATGAGTATGGCCAAGGGGCTTAGGCCATTGTGACCCAATGCAAAATTTTGGGACATGACAAATCCTCCCTTCCCAATATTGCTTGTCCTCAAGCAATTTAAACACATGTATGTGGAAGAACCTGCTTTCTTTCCAAAATTTTGCTTCCCAAAACTTCTCTTCTGGAACCTTGAGTAGAGCAACCCATGCACTACAATTGTGTGTTTCCAAAAGCAAGGAGATGTGGATTTTCTTTTTCATTTTGATATACCCTGTAACATCAACAATAAACACCAAAATGTTAATTAAATCCATCAAAACCATGTTTGCACAATTACTCTTTACTTCTTTCATATTTTGGAAACCCTTTCTGATACCACTGCATAATTCTTTGAAGTTGCCATTGAGTTGCCCAACTTTGAGTCTTCGAGATTCCATGAAGATTTTAGAGAGGAACCACCATGATTGCTGCTGCACTACTTTGATTAAAATCACTTTATTAAGTGGGGAAACCATTCCCCATACTACTTGTTTCCCCAAAAAATTGAAACCAATGAGACTAAAAATTATCCCAGGGTCCCATTGCTTGTATTGCACTACAACAATTAAGAGTGCTCTCCAACTCATACCATCAGGTAAGAGAATTCCTAGATCCCATTTTCTTGTATGCATTCTTCCAAACATCATGAGTACAAAATATATATCATCAAAGTACATAACACATAATGAAAATGTACATCAAGGAGATGCTTCATCAAAGAATCATGAAAGTGCTTATACCTCCAAGTAAGTAAACCACCATTTGCCAGGTGCATACAAGCATCAAGTGAACAATCAAATCTGCTCCAATGACATAGGTGAGTATGCCATGTCCTATAATTTTGCTAAAAAAATACGTAAGATGCATCAAAACAATCAGCCTTGTATTCCACATCAATTGAACGAAGCAAGGAGCAAGGAATCATGAGTCTTCAAGTGACTCAAGTGAACATCATAAGTGCATCCATGAAGATATGTATCATCATAAGGTAAAAAAAGATGCTGCTGCAAATGTAAATAATGAGGTGCTCTATTCATGCCATCATCAAAAGGAGAGGTAGGAGTTTCATACCCCTCATGTGGCACTATTAGAAATAAACCTTTCACCCAATTTTCATCCCCAATTGATGTCGCTGAAAAAGAAGTAGGGGGTGAGGAATTATGAACCAGCCTTAAATATTTACAACTCTTACCCATCAAAATATTTAATTCATCTTCTCCATAATTGGTTGGTCCAACTATTGTGAGATCATGTGCCTCCTCCAAGCCTTTGTAACTCTCTCCATGAGGCAAGTGATAATCCCTCTGAACAAAGGAAAGTGCTTGTCCTTCTTCTTGTTTGAGTGTAGCATCTTCAAGCACCTGCATATAAACATGTACCTCATGTTCCACCATTACATGAGGTTCCTCCTTTGTGACATAAATTCTTTCATCCATTGCCTTCTTTTCCTCGAAAGGAGAACCACTGCTCCCTCCTATTTCCAATTTGATTCCAAATTGACTAGCAAACAATTCGAATTCTTTCATAATATGCTTGGCCATGTCTTCAAAGAGTGTTTTCATGAGTTTCCTAAGCTTCTCACCATCATATGAGGTTCCCTTTTTATCCCTAGTCATAGTTTCCTCAAAAAATTGCTCTTATTTTCCTACTTTTTCCTCTCCAACAAAAGCACTTTTGATTTCAATATCTAATGGTGGTCCTTGACTTCTTGTCCTTATGAATATTAGACCACATCATGTTCCAAGATCATGCTCTGATACCATTGTAATGTCCCTTTTTAGAAATTTATTAAAATGGTGAAATTTTCAACTTTTCCACTTGTTCGACCTTTGACTAGTATTGGTCTCTTGGTCTCCAAATGATTCCAAATGCTCCCAAATTGTTACAGAAGGTGTATGGATGATATTAGGGAATAATTATGAGGTTCATGGATGATTTAGAGTCTTAAAAAGGTTTCTGAAACTCTCATTTAATTTCTGGCCAAAGTAGGGAGTTTGACTAGCAATTTCGCTTTGACTAATATTGGTCTCTTAGTCTCCAAATGACTCCAAATGCTCCCAAATTGGTACAAAGGGTGTATGGATGATATTATGATATCATTATGTGGCTCATGGGTTATTTAGATTCTTCAAAAGGCTTCTGCAACTCTCCTTTAAGTTCTGGCCAAAGTAGGGAGTTTGACTAGCAATTTGGGGTTCAATTCCCCATGGGGTAGATGCTGGAAATGGCTCTCCAAATGCTATGGGACCCACTTGAATTTTAGAACAGAGGCAGGGGATTTTTAGGGAACATTAATGTTATCTCATATGAAGCACAATTCAGTTAATTAATTCTAATACAATACTCTGCAATCAGATGGAAAAAGACTAGTTTCGACCTTGGGGGAAATGATAGGCAACCTTCTCCAAATGCTATAAAAGTTAACAATATGACTCCAAAAGCTTATGCACTGAACATGAAACTTGTATAAAAGATAAATAACATTCCATACATCAATAATCCATCATTGTTTCACTTATCCATTCAAATTTATCAACACGTTATTGGCATACATCAACATAGTGGGGAAAATGACACCATTTGCTCATTAATGATCAGATTTACATAATTCCACTTGGAATCTCGACCTGAAAGTCTTCTAAGCATGAAATAAAGAGAATTTAAATCAGAAGATAAAACAATGGGGCATTATAATCTCCCCCAAAGAGAACAGTAGCTCACCAAAGGCACAATTCCTTAAGGATCATGAATATGCTAAGAAATAGAAGAATGGTTGTGGAAGCAAGCTGAAAGAGACGTGACCATGAGCTGCCCTGTAGGTTCAACCTGTAACAAAAGAATCCATTAAATCTCCAAATTAAAGGTTTGAATGGCCTTTCCAATTACCAAATAGGATGAGAATCTTTCACCCTCAAAATTGGTGCTAAAGCAACTAGAGTAGCACTCCACTAGCTCTCCTCTCCAAATGCAAAATTCCAATTCTAAAATGATCCAAAGCTACCATCCTTCTTTGTTACTGTCTTTTATAAACTTATAAGGTCCTCCATGGGTCGAATTCCTCCCAAGAGCTTCATGCCAACTCAAGTTGGGAAGAGATTCCCAAGTATGCCACTTGTCCTTCCAATTCTAGCCCTCTCCTTCTCCAAATTTGAATTAGTGTCTCTTTGGCTGCCCTAAGTCACTTGAGCGCCCTATTGGAGGCTAGTTTTAGCCCTGATATGTAATATATGTCAGATGTAAACCTTCAGGTCTGATTTGTGTCATAGGTGTCATAGCATCTTCATCATTGTTGTCATAGAGCTAGGTAATCTAGTCCAAGTGTCTCACTATTTCCAAAATGCCTCTTCCTCTTCCATGGGAGTTACTCTTCCACTCCAATTCGACCTTAATTGATTCATTCCAAGTATATTGACCTTCCAACTCATCCCAAGAACCTTGGGCTTCTTATGGATTCAAAATGACAAGAGGAGGATGCCATGTGGCATAGAAAATCTAGCTTGTGTGGGTCCTGTTATCACATATATAGTAGCTGGGCTACCACACATTATTTTTCAGATTCCAGAGCACTCTTCAGCCAATTCCTTTACATTGAGATGATGAGATGAGCATCTATCTATGGATCACTATCAGATGTTGGACAACATATGTATTCCCCATGCCATGACTAAGTCTCAGGACACTCAGATGGATGACTGGTGTAGCCATTATACCATTTATGCAGAGCAGTCAGTAGTGCCCAGAGTTACAGTAGCAGTTTCAGAGGACAGATGATGGTTCATAGGATGAGCATTCGGGTATATGACTCAGAAGGTATATCATGGTGTTATGGTTATATTGCTTTTATATTCATTCTTATGGCATGTCTTAGCACTTAGTGTCATGACTTGGCGATCATATAGATATGTGGACCTGGTTGATCTTATTATATATATTCTACTGTCCTTACTCAAACTTAGAAGTTCACTACTCATACTCATTGGTCTTACCCTCCCTAGGGAGAATAGAGGTGATCATTCCACCATAACTTGGCTTGCTAGTGTTGGCTCCACTATTCATTGTCTTCATCCATCCATTACCTACCTTTTAGTATATCACCCTGACTTACTACTTGACTAGTGGCATGGAGGATCTTTTCCCCACTGTAGCCTCTATATTGGATGAGCTTCCCTGTTTATTGTGTCTCGGCTCTGAGTTGGTGACAAAACTTACCTTTGGTGAGTTGGATTGTAGGCCTAAATCATTCTGGTCGGTTGTCCCGATGTTTGGCATTGGCTCAAACTCCCCCTAGTCACTTGAGATGTTGTTGGCTAAAACTGAAAGCTCATGTACTACTTATGGAAACTTCTAAATTCGTCCATGGAAACTAAAAAGGGCAAGAGCGATGAACTGCTAAAAATACTCCTTGAAGAGTATAAAAGAAATGTCCAAAAAGCAATGATTCTTAAAAGCTTTATTTAAACAATTGCTAACCTTATGTATGTATAAAAAACATGCCCTGGATGCAAGCTGCAACTAGTTGTGCTTATCAGCACACTTGAGATCTGAAAGGTTATGTAGGCCAAAAAGGCCATGAAATGAAATTGAATGATCCTAATGAACCTGGATCAACTTGATGTAGACATGATGCCTAAGTTGAATAAGCACTCTCTAAACAACTTATCCATTTGTGAGACACCGCCATTCCCTGTGTTGTTGCTCATTCAGTATGTACTATGGTGTGTATTCCCTTTCCCATATCCAAAGTGTCACAAGGTTAAGTCAGTCAGTCACCCATTAGCCTAGCCATTTTATTTGAGCCTTCACCCTTCACTAGCAAATTGATCACAACTATGAAGTGAGTATGGTCCTGAAAGTCTAGTCTGAGTCATATAAATAATTAATGACAATATATATTTGGATTTAGATTGCTAGTAATGATTACTTTGTGTTATAATTGCTATTTGAATGAGTTGTAGAGCATGCATTAACCTTTGACACTTTGCAGCAGCTTCTGATGGTAGTCTGAGTTATATTTGGTCAATATTGACCTGGTCAAACCTAGTTTGACCAAGGTCAATCACAGGACATGAGATTATTGGACCTTATGATGACATAGGTAGATGATATATGGTCTATGTACATGTACATGATGGTTCTATGCATCAAATACAGGTTTATGATGATGATCTATGGTTTTCAACATTATTTGATCATTTACAGATTATTATTATTTCACATGTTCCGGTATATTGGATATATTATATGATCATGCAGAGATCTATATGGTGTATGAGTACACATCTTGGATAGTTTTGGACCTTCTGAGTCCAATGAGACAGTCTGTTTTAAGTTCCGGGCAGTTGCAGTGATGATTTAGCCTCAGTAGGCTGTCCTAGTGCAGTTTTGGTCTGTCGGAGACCCTGTCAGAGCAGAGATGATATTTATTTGGTTCACTTAGGGCGCTGATGATGGAGGGGGTGGTCCAGCCACTTGTTTTTACCATATTACCCCCCTCTTGGACACACTGGTGACCTCACCTTGACAGCGCATGCACTCCAGGAGGCAGTTTGGGGTAGGTACACGCTTCCCGAGGCAATTTTGGATTGGTAGAAATGGCTACAGAGGAATTCGATTTGGGCTACTGAGGCAAATTTTTGGCATGGGATGATCAATGATGATGAGTGGGATGTCTTCTGCACCTTCTCCAGCAGTTTCAGCTTCATCGGGGCCCACATCCATCACTTATGGCACTTTCTGATGATTTCTGAGGTCTTTTGAGGCCTACGATTTGTCCATAGAGGCACAATTTGGTATATTGATGACTATTTTATTATTATTGTGCTATGGGGATTGACCAAGGGTGGCTAAAATTACCCCTTGGACCCACCATAAGCTTATTATTATATTTTGTCATCATGATTTGGTGGGATCCCCTCTCCTAGGGCGATTTTGTCCACTTATTGTTATATTTTATGGTTGATCTATGTATTTTATTGTTGAGCTCATCTCAACCATTGATTAGATCTTTTGATCTTTTAATCTTAGCCACTCATGTAAAAAGTGTTTAGGATTATGCTATCTCCCCATCCTATTTAAGGAGGGAGCCTCTCATTGTAAAATCATCTAGAGATTTTTGGCTCTTGGCTCTTGGAATAAAATTTCTATCTTTTGGAGTACATGCTTGGGTTGGAGTGGATGTTGGTTGTTTTGATTGTAAATCCTTTTGTCCATTGCACTAGAGGATCTATTGTAGCTATCTTGCATATTTGCCATATTTTTTTACAGGTGGAGAAGACTTCTTCAACAAGTGCGAATTGGTGGGGAGGCTTGCCCTTCAAGCTTGGAGGAGGACGTTTTGGGTTAAACAGGGAGTGGTTTTGTCTTTGCACCAACTATTCTTTGCTTATCTCTTTCTTGCTTGTATCTACCTTCAACATGTTAAACTGATTGATGCTTTGCTCCTTGGTTTTGACAGGTTAGAGGGACACATATGTGGCTTGGAAAAATCAATTTGGCAAGAGGGCTTAAAAAATTCTCCATTTGATCTTTGGAAAAAGTAATTCTCATCTCAACTAGCATTCATCTCTTCATCCAGGTATGCTCCAAAGGTATGATCTTCTTCTTCTTTGAATCATCCATAATTTCTAGATCATAAAAACCCTAATTAATCAAAACTCTCATTTTGGTTTTTCTTAGATCTACTTAGATCTAGCCTTGCTTTTGAAGAGATATCAAAAACCCACCTCTATAGCATCCACGCCTAGTTGGATCTATAGTTTGGTGGTGATTGGGTTAAAATTTACACACTTTTCAAGGCAATAAAGCCCTCTTGAACCAAATCGCACTTCCTTTGAGAGGCTTGTTTGGTTAGATCTAGCACATGGGTAGGTGAGATCCCATTTGATTTGAAATCTACATATTTAATACCCTAACCCCAGACTCTTACTTTGGTGACTTCTACCTTATGGGCATCATCCCACATTTTAAGGGATTAAAACCCCCTTTTGTACTACTTGGCACCTTAAAACTCAGATCTAGTAAGATCTAACCCTTGGATTGTCTTGATTTTCTAGATCCATATAGATCACTGCATAAACCACTTGGATCTACAATTTGGTGGCCATTGGACTTGATTTGACATACCTTGTCCACCTTTTATCCCTCCTTGAGCAAGGTCGCACTTCCTTGGGTGAGTGAGTTTGCCCACTTTGAGGACGTGGGTAGTTGAGATTTTTGTGGATTTGGAACGGGCATACCTTGAAACCTAGGTCTAGGGTATCACTTTGTGACGATCTACCTTGGGGGTAGCATTCCTTGTTTTAAGGGATTGTGGTCCACTTAGGGTCATATCATGAAATCCTAGATCTAGCAAGATCCAACCACTACATCCCAAGTAGCCCACTTGACTTGACTTCTAGGTGTCCCGATCTACACTTTGACATTTTTTTTGACTCCATTAACCCATCCAACAAGGCACTAGTCCTCCTTTGGCAAGTCGCACTCCTTGGGAATTGTGTCAAACCTTAGATCCCATATGTGGGTATTCCTAGTTTCAACTTAGATCCATAGATCTACTCATTACTTATCCTCCGGTGCCAATTGCATCCCTTAATTTCACCTTGTGGGTCCACATTAAGCCCTTTCACATATCCCAAGAAAGTGGGTCCCACTTGTGTAATACATGGTACTAGATCTTGTCATTATAACTAATCATGTCGCCTAAATCATACATTGGTTGAAACACTAATCATGTCTCAAACCACCTTCAACCATACTTTAATTTCAAGGTCCACTTTACCTTGCATTGGTTTCCGTAACTTACCATTTACTCATCCTTAGGAACCTTTGTCTGGGTCCAATCATCTTTGATTGGTTATAGGGTCTCCCCCTAGGTCTTGATTCACCTTGACCTAAAGTGAATAGTGCCTCGGTTGATGTGACTCCCACCTTGCATTGGGAACCGTGGCATCTCTTGTGTCACCTCTTTAGTTGTCCATCTCCTCTACTGTCCTGGATGGGATACCACTAGGGGCAACTACAAGTTGTGTGATAACATTGGTCGATTGTCAAGTTTTTAATCAAACCAAAGAATTTAACTGGTTTAGAGTCAATCCCACAACGTTCCCATAAGGCCTGGTTATTTTTAATCCCATGGATTCCATGACTTGCAAAGGCATCACATTCATGGAGGCACCAGAATCCAACATACAATTATGAAGAAGGGTATCACCAATGCGAAGTGTAAGATAAAATGGTTGGTGACCACCATTCTTTCTCTCATATAAAGCAGTTTGGATATTAATGGGAGGGTCATCCTCTTCATCAACCATAGCACTAGGTGTTGAGTTTTGAGAAGATGAACCTTCACCACTACTTGTGGCAGTCTCAGGGATGCTCTCGAAAAACTCTACCACTTGCTCCTTTATTGATGGGATTTTCATTAACTCAATGAGTGGAATGTTATGCATAACTTTGTCCAATTCTCTCTCGATGTTGATATCCTAGTCATACTCAGGCAGAGGGATTGGCTCACTCACTGGACTAGGCATCTCATTGCTTCTCTTTTAACTAAAAGGTATGGGCTTTTGGCCATCCTTTCTTCGTTGATAGGTTTTAGGGTGAACTTGACTACTACTGCTAACTTGCTCAGTAGCATAGATGGGACAACTAGGGTTGGGTTCTTCTATGGATTCTTCTTCATGATCAATCAAAATCATTCTGAAGTCCTTGTCAAGTTTTAAGTCATCAACCCAATTAATGTTCTTTGGAGAATCCGGAGTATCATCACCATGGGTGGTATACTCAGGATCTTCCAACTTTTGCTCTTCAAACCAGTTTATGATAGGAGGTTTAGGTGAAGCTTGGGTCATAGGGTTTCTTCTATCACCTTCATTAGGCTTCTTTTGTTGATTCCAATAAGGTTTAGGGCCATAGGGCTGCCTATATCTATCCACCTCTTTGCTCTTAGCTAGATCCCTAGTCAGGAGAGTTCAATTCTTCATCATTTCATGCATGCTCTCCATCATTTCATTGGGATCTTTGCTAGGTTCCTTACTCTTCTTAAACTTAGGCTCAGATCTGGAAGAAGATCCACTGATTAGGTCAAAGAAATTTTGTTTTCCCATGGAAGCAGCATTTGCTTCGGCCTTCCTAGCATTATCTTGTACTATCTTCAAATTACCAGGGTCTTTGTCTCTCAGATGGTAACCCAGGTAACCTTCATATGCATTGAGGTAATGAATCAAGATGGCTTGATCAAGGGGCCTTATGTTACTTGGGATGTTGGCCACAGTCTTATCAAAGCGCTGGTTAAACTCATGGACAGACTCATTCTCCTTCTTTTTGATGTCAAAAAGTTGGTGTAAAAGGAAGTGCCCATCTAACTTGACTGACCACTCTTGCTTGAGTTTATCAGTGAATACATCATATCCATTGATTGATGATGTAGGCAAGCGGTCAAACCATTTACGAGCATCACCCTCCAAGGATGCAAAGAGACCCCTTATAAACACATCTTCTTCCTCAGCACCATAAGCTTCCATGTGAGCCCAGACATTTTCTATGTGGTCCTCAATGGAGGTGGCACAATTCTGTTTAAACTTTGGGGTCTTTTCAAAGTACTTGTCTGGCATGTTATGGGGAGCGCCCAAGATCTGAGAAAAGTCTAAAGGAGAGGCCCTAGCCTTGTTTCCAAAAGCACGAGCAACAGGAGGATTGTTTTGGTTATTGTTCCCAGAGTTAGATTGACTTTGCCCAGCCATTGGATTGATTGGAGCTGAAAAAGGGTTAGGATTGGGAGATGAATTGAACAAAGGGGATCCCAAGATATGGTTTGGAGAATCTGAGTTAACAAGTTTCCAAAAGAAGTTAGATGATTGGGATTTAGGATCTCTTTTGTGATAGGTGAGTGGGGTTCCTTCTAATTGATTTGGATTTGATTTACTTCGAGTGTTGTAAGGATGACTATGAGCTCGCTCCTCAGCGGAGTCACGATTAGGAGTCGCCAGGTAGATTTTTAAGCTCTACTACAAAGATGTATGTCGTTTGAAATACAGGGAGAGAGAGACACAAAGGTATGATGAACCAAGGTAGGCCTCTACCTTCCCCGACAATGGCGCCAAAAATGTTATCACACAACTTGTAGTTGCCCCTAGTGGTATCCCATCCGGGACAGTAGAGGAGATGGACAACTAAAGAGGTGACCCAAGAGATGCCACGGTTCCCAATGCAAGGTGGGAGTCACGTCAACCAAGGCACTCTTCGCTTTAGGTCAAGGTGAATCAAGACCTAGAAGGAGACCATATAACCAATCAAAGATGATTGGACCTAGACAAAGGTTCCTAAGGATGAGTAAATGGTAAGTTAATAAAACCAATGCAAGGTAAAGTGGACCTTGAAATTAAAGTATGGTTGAAGGTGGTTTGAGAGATGATTAGTGTTTCAACCAATGTATGATTTAGGCCACATGATTAGTTATAATGACAAGATCTAGTACCATGTATTACACAAGTGGGACCCACTTTCTTGGGATATGTGAAAGGGCTTAATGTGGACCCACAAGGTGAAATTAAGGGATGCAATTGGCACCGGAGGATAAGTAATGAGTAGACATATGGATCTAAGTTGAAACTAGGAATATCCACATATGGGATCTAAGGTTTGACACAACTCCCAAGGAGTGCGACTTGCCAAAGGAGGACTAGTGCCTTGTTGGATGGGTTAATGGAGTCAAAAGATATGTCAAAGTGTAGATCGAGACACCTAGAAGTCAAATCAAGTGGGCTACTTGGGATGTAGTGGTTGGGTCTTGCTAGATCTAGGATTTCATGATATGACCCTAAGTGGACCACAATCCCTTAAAACAAGGAATGCTACCCCCAAGGCAGATCCTCACAAAGTGATACCCTAGATCTAGGTTTCAAGGTATTCCCGTTCCAAATCCACAAAAATCTCAACTACCCATGTCCTCAAAGTGGGCAAACTCACTCACCCAAGGAAGTGCGACCTTGCTCAAGGAGGGCTAAAAGTTGGATAAGGTGTGTCAAATCAAGTCCAATGGCCACCAAATTGTAAATCCAAGTGGTTTATGCAGTGATCTATATGGATCTAGAAAATCAAGACAATCCAAGGGTTAGATCTTACTAGATCTGAGTTTTAAGGTGCCAAGTAGTACAAAAGGGGGTTTTAATCCCTTAAAATGTGGGATGATGCCCATAAAGTAGAAATCACCAAAGTAAGAGTCTGGGGTTAGGTTATTAAATATGTAGATTGCAAATCAAGTGGTATCTCACCTACCCATGTGCTAGATCTAACCAAACATGCCTCTTCAAGGAAGTGCGATTTGGTTCAAGAGGGCTTTATTGCCTTGAAAAGTGTGTCAATTTTAACCCAATCACCACCAAACTATAGATACAACTAGGGGTGGATGCTATAGAGGTGGGTTTTTGATATCTCTTCAAAAGCAAGGCTAGATCTAAGTAGATCTAAGAAAAACCAAAATGAGGGTTTTGATTAATTAGGGTTTCTATGATCTAGAAATTATGGATGATTCAAAGAAGAAGAAGATCATACCTTTGGAGCATACCTGGATGAAGAGATGAATGCTAGTTGAGATGAGAATTACTTTTTCCAAAGATCAAATGGAGAATTTTTTAAGCCCTCTTGCCAAATCGATTTTTCCAAACCACATATGTGTCCCTCTAACCTGTCAAAACCAAGGAGCAAAGCATCAATCAGTTTAACATGTTGAAGGTAGATACAAGCAAGAAAGAGATAAGCAAAGAATAGTTGGTGCAAAGACAAAACCACTCCCTGTTTAACCCAAAACGTCCTCCTCCAAGCTTGAAGGGCAAGCCTCCCCACCAATTCGCACTTGTTGAAGAAGTCTTCTCCACCTGTAAAAAAAAATATGGCAAATATGCAAGATAGCTACAATAGATCCTCCAGTGCAATGGACAAAAACATTTACAATCAAAACAACCAACATCCACTCCAACCCAAGCATGTACTCCAAAAGATAGAAATTTTATTCCAAGAGCCAAGAGCCAAAAATCTCTAGATGATTTTACAATGAGAGGCTCCCTCCTTAAATAGGATGGGGAGAGAGCATAATCCTAACCACTTTTTACATGAGTGGCTAAGATTAAAAGATCAAAAGATCTAATCAATGGTTGAGATGAGCTCAACAATAAAATACATAGATCAACCATAAAATATAACAATAAGTGGACAAAATCGCCCTAGGAGAGGGGATCCCACCAAATCATGATGACAAAATATAATAATAAGCTTATGGTGGGTCCAAGGGGTAATTTTAGCCACCCTTGGTCAATCCCCATAGCATAATAATAATAAAACAGTCATCAATATACCAAATTGTGCCTCTATGGACAAATTGTAGGCCTCAAAAGACCTCAGAAATCATCAGAAAGTGCCGTAAGTGATGGATGTGGGCCCCGATGAAGCTGAAACTGCTGGAGAAGGTGCGGAAGACATCCCACTCATCATAACTGATCATCCCATGCCAAAAATTTGCCTCAGTAGCCCAAATCGAATTCCTCTGTAGCCATTTCTACCAATCCAAAACTGCCTCGGGAAGCGTGTACCTACCCCAAACGGCTTCCTGGAGTGCATGCGCTGTCAAGGTGAGGGCACCAGTGTGTCCGGGAGGGGGGGTAATATGGTAAAAACAAGTGGCTGGACCACCCCTTCCATCATCAGCGCCCTAGGTGAACCAAATAAATATCATCTCTGCTCTGACAGGGTCTCCGACAGATCAAAACTGCACTAGGACAGCCTACTGAGGCTAAATCATCACTGCAATTGCCCGGAAATGAAAACAGACTGTCTCATTGGACTCAGAAGGTCCAAAACTATCCAAGATGTGTACTCATACACCATATAGATCTCTGCATGATCATATAATATATCCAATATACCGGAATAGGTGGAATAATAATAATCTGTAAATGATCAAATAATGTTGAAAACCATAGATCATCATCATAAACCTGTATCTGATGCATTGAACCATCATGTACATGTACATAGACCATATATCATCTACCTATGTCATCATAAGGTCCAATAATCTCATGTCCTGTGATTGACCTTGGTCAAACTAGGTTTGACCAGGTCAATATTGACCAAATATAACTCAGACTACCATCAGAAGCTACTGCAAAGTGTCAAAGGTTAATGCATGCTCTAAAACTCATTCAAATAGCAATTATAACACAAAGTAATCATTACTGGCAATCTAAATCCAAATATATATTGTCATTAATTATTTATATGACTCAGACTAGACTTTCAGGACCATACTCACTTCATAGTTGTGATCAATTTGCTAGTGAAGGGTGAAGGCTCAAATAAAATGGCTAGGCTAATGGGTGACTGACTAACTTAACCTTGTGACACTTTGGATATGGGAAAGGCAATACACACCATAGTACATACTGAATGAGCAACAACACAGGGAATGGCGGTGTCTCACAAATGGATAAGTTGTTTAGAGAGTGCTTATTCAACTTAGGCATCATCTCTACATCAAGTTGATCCAGGTTCATTAGGATCATTCAATTTCATTTCATGGCCTTTTTGGCCTACATAACCCTTCGGATCTCAGGTGTGCTGATAAGCACAACTAGTTGCAGCTTGCATCCAGGGCATGTTTTTTATACATACATAAGGTCAGCAATTGTTTAGATAAAGCTTTTAAGAATCATTGCTTTTTGGACCTTTCCTTTATACTCTTCAAGGAGTATTTTTAACAGTTCATCGCTCTTGCCCTTTTTAGTTTCCATGGGCGAATTTAGAAGTTTCCATAAGTAGTACATGAGCTTTCAGTTTTAGCCAACAACATCTCAAGTGACTAGGGGGAGATTGAGCCAATGCCAAACATCGGGACAACCGACCAGAATGATTTAGGCCTACAATCCAACTCACCAAAGTTAAGTTTTGTCACCAACTCAGAGCCGAGACACAATAAACAGGGAAGCTCATCCAATATAGAGGCTATAGTGGGGAAAAGATCCTCCATGCCACTAGTCAAGTAGTAAGTTAGGGTGATATACTAAAAGGTAGGTAATGGATGGATGAAGACAATGAATAGTGGAGCCAACACTAGCAAATCAAGGTATGGTGGAATGATCACCTCTATTCTCCTTAGGGAGGGTAAAACCAATGAGTATGAGTAGTGAACTTCTAAGTTTGAGTAAGGACAGTAGAATATATATAATAAGATCAACCAGGTCCACATATCTATATGATCGCCAGATCATGACACTAAGTGCTAAGACATGCCATAAGAATGAATATAAAAACAATATAACCATAACACCATGATATACCTACTGAGTCATATACCTGAATGGTCATCCTCTGAACCATCATCTGTCCTCTGAAACTGCTACTGTAACTCTGGGCACTACTGACTGCTCTGCATAAATGGTATAATGGCGACACCGGTCATCTCTCTGAGTGTCCTGAGACTCAGTCATGGCATGGGGAATACATATGCTATCCAAAATCTGATAGTGATCCATAGATAGATGCTCATCTCATCATCTCAATGTAAAGGAACTGGCTGAAGAGTGCTCTGGAATCTGAAAAATAATGTGTGGTAGCCCGACTACTATATATGTGATAAGAGGTCCCACATTCTCCATGTGTCTTCATGATCAATTACCACTTTGATTTTCCCTTGTATTTATTTATTTGGCTCCTTTATTAAATATTTATGCCATTCTAATGTTCAAACATCATTTACTATCCCCCTTATTTCAAATCCCAGAGCTTCCACCCCCCAACCTAGGGAACTAGTAATTTTCCTCCATGGCAGTTCATTTGGATGGGTATATTACAACTTTGAATTGGGAATTTCTCTTAATGTGACCCACCTTGTCCATTTGGATCTAGTTTCACATTATTACTAACTTGGACTTCATTCTTGGCATTTATTTGACCCTTAGCATCCACTTGACAAAATATCACGAGTATGGCCAAGGGGCTTAGGCCATTGTGACCCAACGCAAAATTTTGGGACATGACAACAGATCAAGCGAATTCAAACTCTTGCAAAGAATTTTCAAATTTGAAACGTTCTATGCACTTTTGGTCTTTTTGTGCTTTTTAGTTCATCATTGCGGAAATTGAAGAGTTAGTGCATTCTAAGCAAAAATCCTCCTTTTCATCATTACTTAGATTCATGCTAGTTTGAAAAGATAAAAAAATAAAAAGTTTTGATTTGGTGTGTCATTATTTTTTGTGTTTTGTTGGAAAAAACGAAAAGAGTGCTTTAATCATCTTTGGTAGATTTTGAATTTTTGGGATTTTTTTGTCTTGTTGAGATCATTGGAAAAAGAAATTTCTGCTTACCTTAGATAGACTTCACCGAAAGAAAAGGAAATGTGCACCTCCATGTAGCTAGGGTTGCACTATTTTTAAATTCATGTCTACACCTTATGCATTCACCTAACCGCATAAGATAAAATTAATCAGTAGCGTTAGGTTAAAATATACTAGTAACTTGTGTGATAAGTTAGTGACGTGTTTCGACTTCGTAAAACGTGTCAGTTGTCGTTATTTTCCTGCACTGCATCTCGGGGGCCTGCGGTTCTTCCATGTACCAACCGGTATATCGAAGGCTATTTCATGTACCCTTGGGTATATCGAAAGGCACTTTACGTACTCGGTAGTATATCGGAAGGCTCTTGTCGTACGGTTCTGCATTAGACAACACCACTACGGATTTGTGCTCCCATGTACCTTGAGTATATCGAAAGACTCTCCTAGGATTCCTGAAACCAACCATGCTAACCATTTGGCCATCTTGGCAGAGGAATACACCGAGAACAACACTCGGGGAGCTACTATGCACGTGCTTCTAGGTAGTCGGGTTATACGGTCAGGGGTACGGTCCTAATCCTCCCTGGTTAGTGCTCTGAAAAATTGGGTCGATTATAACTATTGGACCCTAGGGTATATCGTGAGTTGCGAAGCCTTGATAATCTTGTGAGGTTCCAGACTTTTGAATCCACACCTGTCACATAAGTTTGCTTGTGGCCTTAGTTTGTGTAGATTTTGGATTTCTTTTATTTTTGTATAGGAGACACGTAGGAGAAATTCTGTTTCGACCATTATGGCTAAACAACCCTTGAGAAGGTCCCACAGAATTTTAAACTTGCCACCTGAATACCCCCTTAATCAGGAGGTACATTCGAGGGCAAGCATGGATCCACTAGCTGTTGTCCTGTCACCTGAAGAAGAAAACTCCACCATGGATTTGGGAATGAATTTTTCATTTCCTTTAAGTCCACTAATCATTGATCCTCCAAGTTCTGTGACCATGGAACCGTCTGCTTCACGAGACACATCTTTCCACCAGTCATTGGAAGGAGAACCTGGGGTTGTAGAATGGTTCAATCGACCCCAGGATGACCTTGTATCCACAGCTTTTGGTCCATCTGCATCCTTTTGGGAAACGACTCTAGGGAAACAATGGGCTCATTTTGTCATACTTCCATATGCAGGAACCACACCTCCTTATTGGGTTCCCAATGATGAGTTTCTAGCACCCTTTAGGGTCCGCCTCGACCGGCTACAGACAGTCGGTGAAGAACTCAGACGACAAAGTCTCTCACGAGGGATTCGAAACTCTGAAGTGCCCACATCTCAACATACCCCAATTCGTTCTTTATCTTTCACTTCACCGGAAACACCCATACATAACGTGACCACTTATGAACCTGGTCAGCCCTCATTTCCAGCGAGTACACCTCTTAATCAAGAGACTGGTTCCATACCCCAGACGACTCAAAATGTTGAAGGATCCAACACTGTAATGTCCCCATTCAAATAATTTCATAGTAAGACAATCCCATCAATCCTACTAGTTTCCTAGGTTGGATGTGCACATGTGGAATGGTAATAAGGAAGCTAATAAATGATGTTTAGACATTAAAAGGGTTCAAGTATTTAATAAATAGAGTGAATAAAGAAATTCAAGAGAAATCCTAGGTGGCAAATGGTTTTGGAGACATATGGAGGATGTGGGACCCACACTAGCTTGATTTTTCATAATACATGGTATCTCTCTCTTGCAAATTTGAATTAATGGGAAGATGAACACTCTTGGGTGAGTTGGTAAGTCATAACATATTGTCATTGAGCATCTTAGGTCGAATTAGGAAGGATTGGTAACCTCCATGGAAGATAAAGAGTCAAATTGGGAGTTTGTGGACACTTGGGCTAGATTCCCTAGCCCCTATGACAAATTGAAGACCTGACCTCTGACATCTGACCACTATGACATGTCAGCCCCAAAAATAGGCTCAAGGAAGGCGCTCATGGGAGTTGAAGAAGCCAAAGAGATTCAAAATCAAATTTGGGAGAAGATGCAAGGTTGGAACTAGGAGACAAGTGGCAAATGTGGAATATTTCCTAAATAGAAATCTATTGAATCTATTGAGAGGATTTTGACCCTTAGAAGGATAATATTGGTTATAAAATGTAGAAATCAAGTAGGAGAATGGCTTTTGATGATTTGAGAAAAATTGCATTTGTGAAGAGAGAGCTAGTGGATGACTAGTTTCTTGCCTTAGCCAATTTCGAGGGTGAAATATTCCCATCCAAGTTGGTGTTTGGAGAGGCCACTCAGGTCTTTCATGGTGCTTTAATGTAGTTTGTATTTGCAGGTAGCAGCGACAGGAATTTTCATGGTTTGGTTTAGTGCAACACTTCTTCTCCACCATTTCCAGTTTTGAAGGCATATACATGCTCCTTGAGGGATTGCGCTTTGGGTGAGCTCTTGTACTCATTGGGAGAGATTCATATGATATTTTTCTGATTTTAATAGCTTCATATCCTCTGTTATTCATATTCAGAAAGTCTCAGGTCGAAATACCCACTGATTGTATGCAAAAATATTGATTAATGAGCAAACAATGTCCATTTCCCCAATGCATTGATGTATGACACTGTAATGTCGATTATTTCGAATGGATGGATGATTATCTAATATATTTGTGATCAATATACTTCCATGGATGTATTATACAAGTTTCATTTATTGTACTTGAGCATTTGAAGCATTTTTACTCAGTTTAGTTGTATTGGGAGGTGAAATAGTGTCATTTCCCCAAGGGTCGAATTGGGGATTTTTGCAGTTGAATGGGAGAGGGTACGAACAGTTGTAATAATCCATTAATGGTGCATATGAGACCTTAATAACATACTTAACACATTCAATACCTCTGTTCATAAATTCGAGGGAGTTTAGAGGCATTTGGGAGGCCATTTTCAGTGTTACCCCGGGGGGATTTGATACACAAAATACTAGTCAAAATTGCATATATTGGTCAGAATATAAATCAAGTTTTCTGAAGTCTTTGGAAGACCATAAAACATCTCTGAACCTAATATTCAAGTCTAAATATCATTCATACACTCATACAGAAGATTTGGGAGCATTTGGGTTGATTTGGAGGTCAAAACAGTAAAACTAGTCAAAGGTCGAAATTTGGAAAAAAAGTGGAAAATTGGGCATTTTGATAAATTTTGAAAAAGTTTCATTACAAACACCCCACATACTACTAATGGAACGCTACCCCCTCCTACGCCACCCAAAAACGCAAGGGGAGGATACTCTTTACCTCCCAATTTCGTCATAAGTAGTGTTCCTCCACTAGTAAGTAACCATCAACCTATTGCGATTCAACCATCAATTAGTGGTCAAAACATTGTTACTGGGGGGAAACCCCTGTTCGCTAACCATAATATGAGTGGAGGGCTTCCAACTGGTCATTCTGTTGGCAGCTCCTTACCAGACACGACACCTACCATGGGATTACCTCATGGTGGGGGACCATCAACCTAACTCAATTACTATGGAGTCATATGTATCCAGGCAATTTCAACCCTGCATCGAGACAATACCATCTGGGAAACATAATTCCCTGGATACCTTATCCCGAAAACTCAAACACTCCATGGGGACATCACAATGTTATGCCAATTGGACCCCCACCAACTTTTCCTCAAGTCCCACCACCGTTTGGTCCACCCCCACCTCCTTCGGGAAGCGACGGGCCCCCACCTCATTTCGGAGGGGGCGTACCTCCACCTTCTAGCGGAGGCCCACCCCATTCTGGCGGCGACGACCCACCCTACTCCAGTGAAGGAGTCAGAGGCCAACCCCCTTTCGGCGGTGGAGGGCCACCCTATTATGGCGGCGGAGGCGGAGGGCCACCCCATTCTAACGGCGACAGTGGAGGGTCACCCTATTCCGTCGGCGGAGGCGGAGGGACACCTTTTCCAGGTGGCGGCGGTGGAATCCCCCCTTTTGGTGGGGGACCACCTTATTCCAGCGGTGGAGGATTCCCCCCTTCTGGTGGCGGACCACCATCATGTCCACCACCCAACCCAGGAAGCACACCCCCTTATGGCCAATTCCCTGTGGGAACACATTACAATCAGTCGATTCAAGGTCCTACTGGTCCACAAATGCCATATCAATACTACCAGTATCCACATACAAATCAACAGCTGCCATTTATGGCTACTTTAGACCTTCCAGACCTGTCTCGTTTGACCAATGATCCCATCCTACACAGTTATAATTGGCCACCCATTCCAGTTAAGTTACCTTCTGATATTCCAAATTTTGATGGAAAGCCCGGTGAAGACCCGAAGAACCATGTGATGACATACCATTTACGGTGCTCATCTAATTCCTTGATGGATTATTTGATTTGTTTGAGGTTATTTTAAAAAACCCTCATCGGTACAGCTTCCAAGTGGTATATTGAATTACCACCACACTCATTTCCTGATGTCATTTCTGAGTCCTTTCCAGTTCCCCATCCGCTATGAAATTGGTACGGAATTATTGACTTCTCTCTGCCAAACCACCACAACTCAGATATCCAATCATATCCATGAGTGTCAGAGGAGACGATGTCTCATTAAGGCTCCCATTCCAGATCAGTTATTAGCTTACTGGTTTATGAAGTCTATTTTACCCACCGTAGCGAGAGATGTAGCTATGGGTGGGGCCGTCACTGAAGAACAGGCTATCGCTCATGCCCATTACTTAGACCTTGTCTATGCCCAATCTGGCACTTTGTATGATATTTTTCCTGATGCTCCCCGTACTACCTACGACCTTGCAAAACTGCCCCAGGGACCTCATGGCGACGACATTGTTGGTTCTTTCCACTCCCAGCCTTCTACCCAAACCGATGGATCGTCGAACCACCATGGCTCTTCCCCAGCCTCGCCACAGGCTAGCAGTAGCACCACCAAGTCACCCACTCCTGCTCCCACCAAGGAGGTGAATTCTGTTCAGTCAGCTTCGCCTAAAAAATCTGGTTGCAAGAAGAAAATCAAAGGTAAACCCAAGAAGTCTTCCAACGAGCAGGAACATAAGAACCCTCCCGAAGACACGAAACAGAAACGGAAGGTCAAGTATCCTTGTTTACTGTGTGGTGGTGACCATTTCTCCAAAGAGTTCCCACACAGAGACGAAGTGCAAAAGTTTCTTAAGGCAAACTCCACACCCGCAGTTCTCAATGATCCCTTCCCCACCCAAAACCAACAAATGATCACCCAACCCTCTCCTTCCCAAGGAGAAACATCCTCCATCACGCATGTTCTCATGATGCGTAGTGAAATGATTAACCTAAATACACGATCACGATCATACGACTCAGTGTGAAAATCCTCACAGCATATCTAAGAGATGATGTATACCTCACAAGAAAGTAATTGATTAAGCAAGAAAATAGAAGAAGAGTGGTCAATGCAGTATAATGAGCAACATAATAATAATAAGTAGAACTCGGATAGAAGCAAAAATACTTCACACACACTAATTAATTAATCACAATATGGAGAAATAAATAGTACAATGCATGAGGATTCGAATGCCTAAGGTGGAAATTTGAATTAGCCTTCATGGAGTGATCAAAAGATCATTGGAGTGTCATCGAAGCACAACTAGTAGTCTATCTCATCATCAGTGGAGTCATCAATGCTCAAGTAACTGTCAACCATCAATCAAATTGAGTCTAACTAAGTGTGGTAGGTGTAACTAGAACTAACTGAATGAAGGAGGATCAGTGGAGGGCGCATGAGGAGCTAACTGGAGTCAGAACAGGTATTCATGTCTCATCGGAGGTCAATCGGAGTGATAACAGCAGTGAGGAATCAGTCTGGCCTCAAATCAAGGAAAGATTGGTGGCTAACTGAAGTAAACTGGACTGGTAGGTGAGAAAGGCGCACTTCTCATGCAGTAGGTGAAAGGAGGGCGCATGACAGGCTAGGAGGGCTAAAACTGAGTGGAAGGAAGCTCCAGGGGCTAGCTAACTGAGGGCTAGGTGCTGGGACTGATGACTGGAATGCATGCAAACCCTAAAAGTGCATGCATTACTGAAAATGTAAATGATCAAAATACTGGTGCGACTAGGATGGAGTATAGGAATATCCTAACACCCCCCTTTAATCCATCCTGGGCCCTGGTAACTAAGACCAAAGGTCACCCAATACAATGAATAATAACAATCAATAAACCAAGGAAGTGGGGAAAATTTCATGGAAAAAATACTCCCCCCCCCCCTCAAAACAGACTGTGAGGCACAAAAAAAAAAAAAAAGCTCCAAACTCAAGCAGCTGTGATGCTTGGTCATATGTCTGGAGGTATCTTCTTCTTGGGAAGAAGTGGATCATGCTCATAAAGCATGTGCTTGTAGTTTCTCTTCAGATCGAATGTGATGAGAACAAATCCAAAAGTATGAGGATGATCCTTGAACCTGTCATTCGAATCAGCTGAGGTAGGATCAAATCTATGAATGTGTAGATAGTCTTTTGTCTTCTCCTTTGAACCATCATGGGTGAGATTATGCCAAAAAGAACCATGACATGATTGCTTGAAATCCAAATCAGATTTAAGACTTGAAGAATAGTTTCTTGAGATCTCCTTTGAACCAACATGGGTGAGATCAAAACTATCATATGCATGAGAAATTATCCCAAGTAGTGATTGCTTAGAATCCAAATTAGATCCAAGACTTGAATCATGGTTTCTTGAGATCTCCTTTGAACCATAAGAGGTGAGATCAAAACCAGCAAATGCATGAGAAATTATCCCAAGCGAATGGCCATGGTTTCTTGAGATCTCCTTTGAACCAGCAGGGGTGAGATCAAAACCATGATGTGCATGAGAAATTATCCCAAGCGAATGGCAATGGCCATATTCTTCAATAACCTTCTGAAAGCATGGAATAATGATCATATAGTAGTAAATAAGAGGTGATTGCTTGAGGAGAGCGAATGCATTACCTCCAATAGCTGATTTTACCTCCGAAATAATCATGTGATCATGATGCAAACCAACAGACTCTGGTGCAAGAGAGGATTTAGGACCTTCTGCAATATCTAGAGTGTGAGCTGGCACAGAAAGAGAAGAATTTTGGAGCACGAGTGTAGAATATGCAAGTTCTTTGTGGACAACTTCAATATGAGATGTGTTTGATACTGGTTCATGATCAATGAGATCATCAAGGAGGGCGAATGCATCACTTTGCTTGTTCTCGAAAGGGTTTGGACCAATTCCTTCATTCTGTTTGCCAAATCTTTCATCCAGATGGGCCCATAGCTCTTTTGGAGTTTCAAGAACATCAAGGTATTGGTATATCATGTATTCAAGCAAAGAAAGCATCATTGCTCCAAAGGCTCCATCACCTTTATTTAACCAATCAATCTTCTCTTCAGAGGATTCGAACTCTCTTTCAAAATGACAATCAAAGAGATCATGGCTCTTCAAATATGCTATCATTTTTGGTTTCCATTCATCATAGTTGAATGGAGAAAGAGGAAGAATTCCTGATGGATACATAGAAGCTGTAGAATACCCGCAAAAACAATAGAGAATATCTGCAACTGCTACTGCTGCAAAAATGCAGAAACTGCTGCACTCGAAATCTTGATAATAACCTGCAAAAAACTCTTAGGAATGGAGATAAACAATACTCTCAACATGCTTTGATACCATGTGAAAATCCTCACAGTAGATCTAAGAGATGATGTATACCTCACAAGAAAGTAATTGATTAAGCAAGAAAATAGAAGAAGAGTGGTCAATGCAGTATAATGAGCAACAAAATAATAATACAGTAGAACTCGGATAGAAGCAAAAATATTTCACACACACTAATTAATTAATCACAATATGGACAAATAAATAGTACAATGCATGAGGATTCGAATGCCTAAGGTGGAAATTCGAATTAGCCTTCATGGAGTGATCAAAAGATCACTAGAGTGTCATCGGAGCACAACTAGTAGTGTATCTCATCATCAGTGGAGTCATCAATGCTCAAGTAACTGTCAACCATCAGTCAAACTGAGTCTAACTGAGTGTGGTAGGTGTAACTGAGTGTAACTGGAGCTAACTGAATGAAGGAGGATCAGTGGAGGGCGCATGAGGAGCTAACTGGAGTCAGAACAGGCAGTCATGTCTCATCGAACGTCAATCGGAGTGATAACAGCAGTGAGGAGTCACTCTGGCCTCAAATCAAGGAAAGATTGGTGGCTAACTGAAGTAAACTGGACTGGTAGGTGAGAAAGGATCCCTTCTCATGCAGTAGGTGAAAGGAGGGCGCATGACAGGCTAGGAGGGTTGAAACTGAGTGGAAGGAAGCTTCAGGGGCTAGCTAACTGAGGGCTAGGTGCTGGGACTGATGACTGGAATGCATGCAAACCCTAAATGATGCATACAAACCCGAAAAGTGCATGCATGACTGAAAATGTAAATGATCAAAATACTGGTGGGACTAGGATGGAGTATAGGAATATCCTAACACTTAGTCCCTCCTACGGAACCCGCCGAAAGTAATACTGAAAAATATTTCACCTCTACCTCAGATATTTCCGCGTCGTGAGGTTCTCTCACCATTGAGAAACCTTCATTAGATTCAGTGTCGCGTCCACCTAATAACACAATTAGAAAAATAGTTTTCAATCCTAATGCTCGGGTAGCTCATAAATCTAACATTGTAGAGGACTTGGCGCAATCCCCTTGTGCCATGTCGACGCTAGAAGTCTTACAGAACTGTCCCAATCAATGTAATACTCTTCTCGCTGCCATCGGCACTGTAGACTCGGATTCCTCAAATACGATCATGTTTAAACTTGAGTATTTTAAACCGAGGCTTTCCCACCAGCTGTCTTTCCAAATTTCCACAAAGGTTGTTGGGAAGACAGTCCATCGTACTGTGTTAGGCGAAGGTGCTTCCAGCTCGGTCATGACATTATCCTGTTGGCGAGCCATTGGCTCTCCTGAGTTAAACCATTCCCCTACTACCCTGAAGCATTCGATGGTCATGGATTCCAATCTCACAGGTTCTTACAAGCCTTAACAGTAGAGTTGGGGGGAAAGACTGTGACCATTAATGTGGAAGTGGTCGCTTCCCCTCTGGATTATAATCTCTTGCTTGGTTGTAACTAGTTTTACGCCATGAGTGCGGTCGCGTCATCTGTCTTCTGCATTGTGCAATTCCCCCATAAAGGTCGAGTTGTCACCATCAACCAATTGGACTTATGTACATCGGACACCGCCACTCATCCAGACGACAATGTCCCTCTGTTAGGACAATCTTCGCAGCTATATGAGAGCGTGGGGGTCGGCCTCATAAAAGATTCATCTCTTACGGGTGTCTTTCCAACCCCGGATCCCCCTAACCATGTTGCCACGGTGAACATGATCTCCTCCATGCTTCCATCATCTTCCAACTCTACAGATTAATGGCTAGTACCCGACGAGGCCACCATGCACTTGATTGGAGATACTATGCCTCTCTCACCAGGTCAAGTTACTTATGAGGCTATCCAGTCAGCCACTAAGGACCACTTGACTGTGGCCTCTACGTCTTGTTCTCTACAGTATACGTCATCCTCACCAGATCCTCTGCTCCAGAGTTTGCATTCTAATGAGTCCATTATGGAGATTATGAGCACGGATGAACCTCTGTGGGAAGAAATTCACCATCGATCGTCTTTCCTACCCTCATTAGATTCTCTGGAGAATGTTATCACAACCTTTTTTTCACCAGATGTCTATCCTTTCCCGCAGTCACCGATCCTCACTTGTGATATGGTTACTAAAGGAAATATGGAAAACATCACGTCTACCTTCCTGATTGACATCTCGGTTACACCCGACATCATGGAACATATCCACATTGGCTAGAACTGTTCTCCTGATGAGCTCACCACATCCACGGCCTTATTTAAACAATTTCGCATTGTATTCGCATGGACCTATGAGGAAATGCCCAGGATCAATGTTGCCATTGTTGTGCATGAGATCCAAACCTATCCCGACGTTAAACCTGTCCGCCAAAAGTTACAACCAGTGCATCCTCGAAAAACTGCGGCAATTAAAGCTGAGATTGAAAATCTCTTGAAGGCTGACTTTATCTATCTTGTTCCTTTAACAGGAATGGGTCTCCAATGTCGTCCCTGTGGCTAAGAAGCAGGGCACTATTAGGGTCTATGTCGATTATAGGGACCTGAACAAGGCTTGTCCTAAGGACAACTACCCTACCCCCTTCACTGATCAGGTCATCGACAATTGCGTCGGGAGCGTCATATTCTCGTTTATGGATGGATTTTCCGGTTATAATCAAATTGAGATCCACCCAGCCGACCAAGACAAGACCGCTTTCATCTTCCCCTGGGGTACGTTTGCTTATCCTAAACTCCCTTTTGGACTCAAAAATGCTGGTGCCACGTTCCAGCAGGCCATGCTGTATGCTTTTAACGATGTGAAGGACTTTGTGGAGCCTTATCTCGACGATCTCCCTGCTCATCCACAACATTGCAAGTTCCACATCGACCATCTGATGACTGTATTCCTCAGATGTAAGAGGTATAACATCTGTCTGAATCCTCACAAGTGCATTTTCTACGTCGAATCAGGACGCCTCCTAGGTTTCATCGTCTCAAAGGATGGGATCCGCATCAATCCCTTGAAGGTGGAAGCCATTTTTGCTCTCCCACCTCCTACTGATATTACGGAACTGCAGAGTTTGCAAGGGAAGGAAACCTACCTACAACATTTTGTATGTAATTTTGCTCAAAAGAAACAGGGATATATACGATTGTTGAAGAAGGACGTCCCTTTCATTTGGGATGACCAAGCCCAACAATCCTTCGATAATTTGAAGTATGCCATTACTCACGCCCCTGTGCTCCAACCGCCCAATTACTATAAGGATTATATCCTTTATCTTGCCACTTCTGCCACCACAATCGCCATGGTATTGGTCCAGGAAGACGAGAATGCCCAGGAACATGTGATCTATTACCTCAGTAAGGGTCTTATTGACTCTGAGACTCGTTATTCACATGTCGAGAAACTTGCTCTCGTGGCAGTCATCGTTGTCCAAAAGTTTCATCACTATATCCTACTCCACACCACTACTGTTATTGCTGATTCGAACCCCATATACCACGTTATTACATGTCAGGTGCTCAGGGCAAAGTATTCATGCTGGATCGTGATACTTCAGGAATTCGATCTCCTCTTTGAGAAGGCCAAGTCAAAGAAATATTTAGTTTTTGTAGAGCTCATTTGCGATCTTCCCCATGTTGATTTGGGAACTGAGCCCATCAACTCCCTTCCAGATGAGTCGTTGTTTCTCATCAGCACGTCTGATCCATGGTATGGAGATATCACATTATATATTGAAACCCAACGGTTCAGACCTCAACTATCTTGTGACGAACGTCGTCGTATACGCCACCATGCCAAGTAATACCTGATCATCAGTGGTACCCTGTATCGTTGTGGCGTTGAATCCATCCTTCGACATTGTTTAACACACAAGGAGGATGAACACGTACTGAATGAATGTCACTCTGGGGCTTGTGGCGGTCATCTTTCTGGGATGGCTACAGCCCAGAAAATCCTGCGTGCCGGATACTACTGGCCTTCAATCTTCTAAGATTGTATTGAGGCCGTTAAGAAGTGTCCCCCATGCCAACTTTTCCAATTCAAAAAGTGCTCACATCCAGTGCCTTTACATCCAGTTATTGCCGTTAGCCCCTTTGCTAAGTGGGGCATATATTTCACACACTGTAAGCCTACCTCGGTCAGGGGACATGGTTATGTCATTGTATCCGTTGACTATTTTACTAAATGGGCTGAGGTGATGCCTACATATAATGAGGACAGCAAACCGCTGCACTCTTGATGTTTAACCATGTCATTGCGCGATTCGGAGTCCCGCAAGCCATCATTACCGATCACAGATCTAATTTTCAAAACCAGATGGTAGATGAATTTAGCACCAGACTGGGTTTTCGCCATGAGAACTAAACCCCATATTACCCACAGTCCAATGGACAAGTAGAGGCCATCAATAAGGTCTTGAAAACCATGATTTAGCGCATGGTGGGTACACACAAATCAAACTGGCACAACATGCTCTTTTATGCCCTATGGGCATACAGGACCTCCATTAAGACTGCCACCCGGGTTCACACCTTTCCAACTAGTTTACGGACTGGAGGCAGTTCTACAGATAGAGTGCGAGATTCCATCACTGAAACTTGTAGTCAAACTTCTCCCGAACACTACTGCCGAGGAAGCACGTTTCCTTGACTTGGAAAAACTTGACGAAACCCGCCGCGATGCTGCTTTTGCCAATGAAACACATAAGAAATGCATTAAATCCCAGTACGATAAGTCAGACAAACCTCATGTCTTTAACGAGGGGTATTTGGTCCTCACATATTACCAAAAACATGATAAGCTGGGGGCAGGTAAGTTTGATTCCATGTGGCACAGGCGATATGTTGTAAAACGTGTTTTGGAAAAGGGAGCTTACGAGCTTGAGTATTATGATGGAATATCTCTGGGGGAGCCTCGCAATGGGATCTACCTGAAGAGGTACTACACCTGAGTCTTTCACACGTTAGTATCTTGTATATAATATACATGGTGTGTGTTTTGTGTGGTGTGACACTTTGCTTTAGTGTGTTAGGATCTTGGTTTTATGCTTATACCATGTTTTGCCTGCATGTGTATATGGAAACCTATTTCGGATTCGTTGACGGTGCCATCCGGTATACCGGTAGCATCGCTTCGTCATCCTGGGTGCTTTATTCCCCTACCGACGAGCTCATTAGTTCGAGAGGGAGTTGTCTAGGATACGCAACCAAGTACGCCACAGAGTATCATGCAGTTATTGGAGTCTTAACCCACACTCTTTCCCTCAGTATGAACCATATTGTCATCCACCTTGACTCACAATTAGTGGTCTCCCACCTTAACCGTGTCTACACCATCCACGATCCCACATTACTCCGTCTTTTGTGACGAGTACGTCTCTTGGAGAGGTCCTTCGAATCTGTTAAGTACCTGCACGTTTCAAGAGACATGAACATAGTTGTTGATTCCATGGCCAATTTCATATTGGACTGGTATATTGTGCATACATGAAATATTCATAAACATAAAAGCGACATGACATGTACATAATGCATAAACAGACACATAAGCAAGATCCCATAACCATCCATAAGAACACAATGTATAAATATTCCAATAGAGTTTTTGTATATCATATCAAAATGTAGTACTAATACAAATATATGAAGCATATAAGCTTTCAGTAAATATCTCCCGATACAAAATCTAAAGCCTATATCTTTTAGTACATATACATCTAAACACGGGCCTAGTCCCCGCGATGCTCGTGGTAGCAGATGATTGCTCTCGCTACTTTCCTAAGCAGCAAGCCAAAGCGCTCGAACATGCCAACGGTCTGAGGCTGGTACCGACGAGGTAGATCATGAACCTTGGGATCTGGAATTTCTAGATTCAAGCACTGGAGGTTCTCCTCCAGCTCGTCCATCTCCTCAACAGCATCACGCGCTACGACACCCAGCACCGACAGTGCTCCTCTCCGCCCAATCAGAGAGACGCCAACTGGTCGCGACAGACCCACATCTGCATCAAACATATGTCAACTATCAATACTACTCCAAAAACATCTAAAACATATAAAATGAAAAAAACAATAGAGTTGTTGTTCTTACCAATGTCACCCCACTGCGTCCCCTCAGGAGGCACTAGGTTTGGATCTCCCGTGAAGTCGGTCACGTTTTATGGATAATCATCGACCATGAGGAGATTCCCCCTCAACCACCTGAAGAAGGGTGCACCAAAGCTAATAATGGGACAACCTCCGCCATGGAAGGCCAACTCTTATGTCCAATGGATCATGTGAGGATCTCTTGGATCCAGATCCTCTATATCAACCTGTGGGCGCAGATGCGGCACCCGCTCTAGGAAGAACGAAACTACAACTGAATTGTTTCAGCACCCCACACCGACACTTGGTGAGTTGTTCTCGCAGACTTGCGAGGAGTACCTCACACTAGTTGAACACCGTTGGAGCCATACAATCCTCAACATACATCATCTGGGACTTGCTCGCCAGATGAGCGGACCTACTGCCGGCCACCCTCACGATGGTAAACAGAACTGTGCGAAGAGGTCGATCTCTAACCTCTTTAATGGGAATGTTAACACCAACCATCTAGGTGTCATTAATGCACCATTGGTCTATCAAATCCTCCATGGTACGATCACCTCCTCATGATCCTGATAATGATACAGGATTCCCCCGTCGAGACAGCCCTGTCAAGAAATAGATATCCATGATATCTATGGTCAAGGTGTGAACACCTATCTGAAAATGCTACTGCACCGGATCGCAACATTGGATCAAGTGCTCCAATAACTGCACTTGGGCTCTCATGCCCAGAACATGAAAGTACTTCAGCAATCCACAATTCCTCAACGTAGCCATGCATTGAGGATGATTTTCCGCTTGGGCATCATCGAGCTCATGCTCTCATTCGCGACATTCGACCATTGTGTTCAAAACCACTTATCTTTGGTTGAATTTTGAGTTTTCTATGCGGACTTGCGCCTACGCAGCCTGTCCTTTCAGAAATAGCATCATTGGCGCAAGACAACTTTTTGGGATTTGCGTCGGCACGCCCTTGGCGCAGTCCCCGAAAAGGGAAACTATGTCGGTCTGTGGGTGCAATGTCCCTTCATTAACAAGCTCAAAACTCAAAAAAATGGAAGGAAATAAAAATGTAAACCTCTGAAAAAGAAAGAGGGCATAGTTTAGGCTTACCTGACACTGACGACACGGGAAACGGTTGATCATGTCTCTTGCAATCAATGGTTGAAAATCGCTCTCCAAAGGTCATTTTCACTCTCCAACTTGGTAAAAAACAATAGTAATTATTTTTCACTATTTTGCCCTATTTATATTGAAAATGGAATATTCCCTTTTTAGTTTATTGTTTATTGGGCTATTTTTCCTATAGTTGGAAGTGTTTTGTATTTCTGAACACCTAATCGACTGTTTTGGCCTAGTTTTTGAATATTTGCAGGTACAATAAGATGCCAGAAATGATTGCTCGTGTTTGTATCCTTTTCTCATTCACTGTCGGGTGTGAACATCTCTTCGAGCATTTTTGTGTTGTTATCTCGCTCGTTAAAACCAATTAATGACGACACCAAGCTAACTCTTTGTTCCTTCTCGTGCTCGTAAAACAATGAGAATAAGTTACCAATTTATAGTTTATTGCTTTTTCGGGCTCATTAAACTTCCATGAAAAAGGAACCCCTGAGAGTCTTTCTTTAAGCTCTTTCCAGGCTCTCAAAATACGAAAAGATTGCCAAGCGAACTTGATACGTTCACGCTTATAAAAGTGTTTGAACGATCGTCTTTCTGGTGATAGTTTACCCCTTTTTTAGACCAGGAAGCACTATTTACGAAAAAGGAGCACTCCAGCCAATCATGACTGGAAGAGCTCTCTCTCACATTGTTTTACCCTTCTTTCGGGCGAAGAGACTAACTTTACGAAAAAGGAATTTTGGAGTCTTCTTTAGTTCTTTTCAGACTCTCTAAACACGAAATGACGCCGATTTTAACTTCTATGGACTCGTTAAAATTTAACATCGAAGGGCCCGTCATGGGACGAACCCCTCCTATACCAGGTTCGTAAAACATTTGGGATTGGACTCATCCATGGGATGAGCTATACCGAGCATCTGTTACCCTCCTCAATCTTGTTAAAAAACAAAAGAGGTACTCATCAATCATGATGGGGAATAGGGATGAGATTGTGTTCATTGTTATTATGGCAGTACTTAGTCACTCTTGAACATGGCACTTGTTTTCATTTGCATTCAATACTTGGGTAATCCGTTTGTCTTCGAGTCCCACTGATTCCATGAGTCTTGTCACTCCTCTGGGTCATCAGTTGCATTAGGAAATGGTATCATTCTCGTCATGTCAATACTGCCAAGTCATGCCATGCCCATGTTCAAGAGACATTCATTATTCATTATCTGTAGTCAGTGTACCTTCCATCATGTCGGTCTACCCTGAGTCAGTCTTGCACACTACTCTACCGTCTGATTCACTCCAAACATTTGTGGTTGCGTTTCGTGTCGATGATGGGGGATTCATCATGGCCCTCCTTCGACATATTCATCCTTGTCAACTTCAACACATCATCCGGGGATTGGATCTAGAAACCAATCAAGTACCTTGGGCCTGCATGCCTCAATGGCAGGTTACCAAGCCTTCGACATGATTTTACATCGTTGGATCTTGGTTGAAAAATCCCATTGAGTGTTCGACCTCAACTCATTAATTCATGCTCGATGGTATGTACTATGATACTGTAACGTACCCACCCATCTATCCAATGCAAGGAAGGGAACAAGGCACTAAAATCTGGGCTTTTAGAACAACTTAGCCAAATTCATCATGAAGAAAGGATATGATATTACAGTAAAATGAATATGTGTGCAGATGTAAATCAATTGAACATGAACAACGGACTAAAACACCATCCACACACATTTCATACTTATCCAGCATATCAAAATAGCCATCAAATTAAACATTGCAGAAGTAAACACAATAAAATACTCATCTGTATGTAATGCTGTCCCAAGCAACTAACTATGTCGCTGCAACGTTCCACCCAACCATAGGTCTCTGCCCAGCCTATATTCTTTCAGCACTCAGAGACCACCCTCGAGCTGGGCATGATATCTACAAGGAAAAGGGGCTCTCAAGCTTCAACACAGCTCAAAGAAATGGATACCCAACTCAACCCCAGAATTCTCTTGCACACAAAACTCAGATATGGGCTTGGAAACACACTTTCAGCAATGGGACTTAGAAGCTAGATGGACATGGGTTTTCCCCAAAATGTAGGCACACCAAAAACGAATTTGTGAGAGGGAAAATCGACCATAGGAAAGAAAATGATTTCTCCCACAGATATACAAGCAATTAGTGAGCCAAAACGGCCTCTATGGTCCCCAAATCAATTTCCCTTTCTTCCCCACTATTATACAACACAAAAACGCCCTTCCTAGTTGGGAGAATGAAGGAAACACAACAAAAACCATGGAGGAAAATGCCCAGGTAGCTCCAAAATTGTGAGAGAGAAAAACTGATGGGTGAATAATGGCTTGGGGGGGAATTCATGGCTCTTTTATTGCCCAAGAAGCCAACCACGATTTTCCATGAAGGGTGGCCTACCCATACTCGAATTTGGACAGCCATACCTCTCCATTCCCCAAGGCATTAACTACCTCAACCAACTCTTGGGAGCGTAAATGATTGGATACAAAAGTCAGCATGGATAGTTGAGATTTTATGGTTCCTCTCATTGACACTTGGCTTGACTCGATTGGCTCAAAGGTTTGAATATTTTCCTCCCAATTTCCTTGTAAACATCATGCCCCCATCTCTTGTTGCATTGCATAGCTAGTTGTGGGCATTTATATTAAAATGCATATTTACAATTCCCATGGTTCACTAGCACATGGGTAGCATAATATCCAATACTTGCCTCTTCAAGGTTGAACGTTCACTAGAGGGGCCTTGGCCTTGAGCTCCATGCTAGGAATCATACATAATATGCATACAATATTTACATTATAGCCCAAAATATTGCAAGGGTAAAAATGGGGACGTTACATTCCCCTCCCCTTGGAATAACATCGTCCTCGGTGTTCCAATACCTAGGAATACATACACGCTATATACATGTCCAAAATTCACAAAATGTGGTGGGTCTGTCCTGCCTTTCATTAATTGGAGATGTCAAGGTGAGGTTCTTGAACCCCTACACTTTGCTCTTGCTGGCCGTCTCTTTTCTTGTTACCTCTTCCTGGACATTCGCAGAGGAGGTGACTTCCTCCACATCCCCAACATTCTATTGGAGGTAACTGCCTCTGTTTTCCTTTGTCAGCATTCTTACTCTCTTCCATCCTTGGTTGTTTCTTGATGGGGTGATTGGACGAATGCTTCATCATTGATCCACTTTCCTTTCCCTTATTGATTGCTCCCATAATACTTTTTACCTCTTTTTGCAGACGAATAGAGTCCTGCAAAACCTTATGGTTCATCGCATTTTGCTGCTTTTGTAGCTTGAGCATCTCTCCAAGATTTTCTTGGGTCTTGGAAATTGTTTGGAGAAGACTTTCAACCAAGTCCAATAGCCCTTGGTCTACTGCCATGGTCGATGCGCACAACTTCCCTCACTTGCTTGCTAGCACCACTTGTTTGTTTTTGTAACAGCTACAACCAATTGCGTTCAATTTCTCACATGTGAAATTCATTATTGCAATTCTTTGTTAGGCCAAGCATAACATAAACATTAAAATTAGTCAATTAATTTCCCAATTTACATGGAACGTCCATGCTTTATTCATGAGACTTCCACACATTTCATGCTTTCCCAACATACATATGAACTTATTCATGTTCATCCTTTCACAAGGGATTAGATTTTTCAACATTCACAATTTATTCAAGCAAATAAACACAATTAACTTTCAGTCATGACATGCATTCAATAATTTTCTGTTTCTAAGATGCATCAGTCAAAAAGGAAAGAGAAGAGTAAGAGTTTCCCCCTCTTATTCTTGTTCCAATATGGAGCCACACCATCACTGTGGTTCTATGCTCCTAGCCTCTTTCACTTCAATGTGAATGATCGACTTGCCCTTTCTTGGCTATGACACTAAGTGTCTAAGGTCTGTCTAAGGATTTTCTCCATCAGGGAATCTCCTCCCCATGGTTTTTCTACAGAACCTTTGGTTGCTAGGACTCGCCCACACATATCCACTAGCATCATTCTTATCATTGCTGCTCATACTGAGCTTTTGAGGTTAATCACATGTCCAAATGCATCCCTAGGATGCCTTCAAGGCTTCTTAGTTTCCTGCAAACACCAAAGTTTCCAACAAAGAAACAATAGTGTATCAGCTTGGTTGTCATAAGACTTGTTCATGAAATTTTCATTATATAAAAATGAATGAAAATCAAATACTTATCTGTATTGGGTAGTTCCTTGCTACTCCACAGGTTTCCTTCTATGCTTTACAAGCCTTGGATCACCTATGGGGTGGATGTTTAATGCCCAACCAATACACCTTCACGTCGACTGGGTTTACCAAGCATTTGTGGTGCCCAACCAGTCCCATAGCTAGTTGGCCCTCTCTATTGCCGAGCCAGCACATTCGTCTGGGTCATCGACCAATGGAAGGAAACTGCGCCACCGACCATTATAGGTCAAAGATCTACTACGGAGCCATAGACATATAACAACCTTTCACTGGTACCTCCACAACAACCAAGTAAATAATGCCAAACCAGTATACCGACTGGGTTTATTAGGCATACAACAACCCTTCAGAACAACCTTCACAACACCCACAACATCCAAGTAAATAATGCCAAACTAGTGCACCGACTGGGTTTATTAGGCATGCAACAACCCTTCATAACAACCTTCACAACACCCACAACATCCAAGTAAATAATTCCAAACCAGTGCACCGACTGGGTTTATTAGGCATGCAACAACCTTTCATAACAACCTTCACAACACCCACAACATCCAAGTAAATAATGCCAAACTAGTGCACCCACCGGGTTTATTAGGCATGCAACAACCCTTCCGTTATGCTTCTTCTGTGTGCAGCCCCAAATTGCATCTGTTTTAGCTGACAACACAAGATGGATAAGCAAACTCATCAGTAGTGCTACTCTCAAATTTGAAGCATAATTCATAACATTCGCTATCAAGTATTGAAACACCGGGAATGCGTCCATTCCCTTAGGGTGTAGTCAATATTGAAAACCCTATCATAACCCAACACGCGAAAGGTGTGCACCCCTTTCCAATGCGAACCATGTAGGTCCTACTCATACTCAAGCAATCTGAAACAATATAAATAAGATGGAACATGCTATGTATATTAACCCTAATAATTGGACATGCATGTTCTGAGTTAGGGTTACAGAATACTTATCCCTTTTCAGATGTATCCTTCCTTCATTTGCAAAGAATGGGGGCTCCCTTCTCTGAGTCAACAGTACTTCGGTCTGCCACCCCAATCTTTTCACGTTCCATAACCCACACATGCCTTCTTGGCATACTTTCACCATCTTACGCACATGGTTTCCCAATATGCAGTGCAGCTGGGATATTATCAAAATTTACTATGGTGTTTCACCCGAAACCCATTTCCAAAGCATGGATTCCTTTCCATGGAGTTTGGCTTCTGCAGGCTATCACACATGGTCTTCCTGCAATGTGTCATCGTGGCACACTTATCAAATAGCCAAACAGTCAGCAACATTTAACAATAAATTTCAAATCTGATTGTTTCATAACCAATCAATGTCATTAATAATTAAATTCAATATGAATTTTCAATTCTGTCTACTATAGAAATTGACTTGCTTAGTCATGAGGTTATCCTCATTTGCTTGTCCCTTGTAAGTGGCACCCCTCTACCCATTAGGGTTTTACGCTTTCTACCATAATATGAGCATCCACTTATAACACATCCTTCTGACACAGTTCTATGCAAGCCAACTGTGATTAGCAATTATAAGCAAATTCTCAAATTTGAAATCTACAAATCTGTTTTCCTACAGAAATTAGATTTGCCACCATGAGATTATTCTCATAAACTTAAATCAGACAAAATTTCAGGTCTATGTCATGCATAAGTTAAATTTCACAACCATGAGAACCTTCTGATGAGGTTTGGCTCTAACACATGGTAGATTCCAATCTTCATCATGGACTTATCCACATTGCCATGCCCAAAACAATCTACCTGGAATCTGGAACTTCAATCGGCCAAACACTTTGTAAGTCTTTATGCATATAATATTTCATTTGTTGCAACAGTCACTGGAGTGGTCTCAGAATTATAACACTCAATAACTCAAACACCCTCAACTGTTAATATTTGAAATGCAAAGAAATATATATATATATATATATGCATCATTATCATAATAAAATTGCAAGACACAGTCACATCATTTATGTAGTTTAAATGACGCTTTAGATACTCATCACTTCATAGCCATATCATTTTATGCAACTCTATCCTTTCAACAGAGCACTCTTGGTAGCCCAACAACATGTCTACCTTATATATGCAATCATTCTCCTGCATTCGCAGCAACTCATGAAATCGTCTCGAGATTAACAATAGTTCACCATTTCATCTATTATCTAAGTGCAATGAAACATGCACTACAACCATGCATTCACATAATGCATCTCAACATGTGCACCCATACCTATTCATGCACATTACAATACTCACATAATCTTTTATTGTGCATACACTCAATGCATAACCACGAGATTGTATAAAATATTTTTTTTTCAATGCACATCCCCTCAATGCAACCTTGCCTTAATTCATGAATATTATGCATTCAAACATATTATGGCCTAATCATGGTTACCATACATAGCATGCACTATCATGACAGGGTCATAAGTCCTTACTTGCTTTGGTTGTTTAACTCACAACCAACATACACACATGGCATGATATAATCTCATATGAATGCATTCTAGCATTTAAAATAGTCATATGGTAGAGGGTTCCTCGCCCTTACTACCCCATACCTCACCATACCATGGTAGTATGGTATTCATATAAATGCTTCCAACCTTTCCCACATACCATTCTAAGATTACAAAATATCGTTCAAAGGGGTTCTTACCCGATCTCCTTTTGTACTTGGGCAATCATAATTAAACCATTACCTACATGGGTCCCATCAACATCTTCGATGTTACCTGATCAGTTGGTCTCCTGCAAAGGATCACACCATGCTTCCACCCACCTCATGATCATGGATTTGTTGCCCCCCAACCTTTCTTCATAAGGTTGTGGGTCACATGCAACAACATCATCCACATCCTTAGCCATGCTTCGGTTTTCTTTGGTCCTACAGCCAATGCGAATACAACTAATTATTAGCAACCACCATAATGATCTTAAGTGACTCATTGCATATGTAACACTTCACTATTTTACCAATATGCAGTATCATATACATGTACAAACATTTTCACATGCACTATGCAATGTCTGTTAGTATTCCAACTAGTACATATTCACTTCATCTATCTATCCTCTTGCATTTTCAATCATGCTTCTATGGTCTGATTCATACAGCCATTATCAACAACACTACTGGTGATCAACCATAGGCAATACCATTAATGGGCTATTGCATGTGTAACTTTCACTAACTTTACCCATATGCAACATCATGCTCATGCATAAGCAATTCACATGCACTATGCAATGACTCTTCAATCATGCCCACTAATTCCTATGCATTACTCTCTTGCATTTCCAGCATCCCTATGCCATAATTTTCAATACATACACTCAAAGAATATAAATACAATAGCAAGAGAGAAGTTAAGGAAATTCCCTCTCCAATTCCTCATTGTAGCATGGAATTTCCTCTTCCACATCATAGCTGATTCAATTCCATGGGCTCTCTACCATGCACACAAGCAATCATTAGCTATGATCTTCTCACGAATTAGCAATTCAATATATATACATACGTGTATAACATTCATTCTTGTTATTTTCCAAACATGCAATTCTTATGCTATAAACAGAAATAGTTTAAGGTGAGGAATTTCTCTTTTATCCTCCATAATGGATATTACAACCAATTACCCTTACTGAGGATTCCACAATCCCTTTGTGCAATTCATAGTGCACATTCCAAGCATAGAGAATGTCTTTCACACTTTCAATGACTGTTTTTGGGGGACGACGGGGGTCAAGGGGGCTTGCCCCCTTGTGGGGTGAGTCGAGGGCAGCACCCTCGTTTTTTGTTTGTTTTGTAAATCCTTCGATTTTGCGCAATCTGGCGCATAAGTTCCATGATATTTTTCAACTTTTGGCACCTGGAACACAGCTGAAATTCTTTGTTTAGGAGCAACTCACCGAGTTCTTCTAACCCGTTGCGGATCAACTCACCAAGTTTTGCTGGTCGACGAACTCAACTATCTAGTCCGACCCGTTTTGGACCAACTCGTTGAGTTCTGCTGGTCAACGAACTCAAAGTTTCCCGGTAACCCGTTGCGGAGCAACTTGCCGAGTTCTGCCGGTTGAAGAACTCAACTTTTCCTGCCGATCCGTTGCGGAGCAACTCGCCGAGTTCTGTTTCCGTTTCGGACCAACTTGCCGAGTTTTTCCACCGTTTCGGACCAACTCGCCGAGTTCTGCTGGTGTTTCGGACCAACTCGCCGAGTTCTGCCGGTCGATGAACTCAAAGTTTCCTGGCGACCCTGGAGCAACTCGCCGAGTTCTATCGGTTGAAGAACTCAACTTTTCCTACCGATCCGTTGCGGAGCAACTCACCGAGTTCTGTTGCCGAAAACACTTAATTTTTTTTTGAAATTTTTCTTCCTTTCCCCGGCACTTCCGCAACTTTGTCAGCGCAACTCAGCCAAATTCATCGACCGTTTCAGCTCCACTTAGCGAGTTTCGCCGAAACGTATCGGCTCAATTCCACGAGACTCGCCGAAACGCATCGGCACAACCAAATAAAAACACTTAGAATTTTTTTTGAAAGTTTGAAATTTTCTTAAGGAGCAATGTTGAGCAGGAGGAATACTTACCTCTACAACTGTGATAGGTAGCCCATGAAGGCCCAATGTTGCAACCTTCGCTCTGATACCATCTGTAACGTACCCACCCATCTATCCAATGCAAGGAAGGGAACAAGGCACTAAAATCTAGGCTTTTAGAACAACTTAGCCAAATTCATCATGAAGAAAGGATATGACATTACAATAAAATGAATATGTGTGCAGATGTCAATCAATTGAACATGCACAGTGGAATAAAACATCATCCACACACATTTCATACTTATCCAGCATATCAAAATAGCCATCAAATTAAACATTGCAGAAGTAAACACAATAAAATACTCATCTGGATGTAACGCTGCCCCAAGCAACTAGCTATGTCGTTGCAACGTTCCACCCAACCATAGGTCTTTGCCCAACCTATATTCTTTTAGCATTCAAAGACCACCCCTGAGCTGGGCATGATATCTACAAGGAAAAGGGGCTCTCAAGCTTCAACACAACCCAAAGCAATGGATACCCAACTCAACCGCAGAATTCTCTTGCACACAAAACTCAGATATGGGCTTGGAAACACACTTTCAGCAATGGGACTTAGAAGCTAGATGGACAGGGGTTTTCCCCAAAACGTAGGCACACCAAAAGCGGATTTGTGAGAGGGAAAATCGACCATAGGAAAGAAAATGATTTCTCTCACTGATATACAAGCAATCAGTGAGCCAAAACAACCTCTATGGTACTCAAATCAATTTCCCTTTCTTCCCCACTATTATACAACACAAAAACGCCCTTACTAGCTAGGAGAATGAAGGAAACACAACAAAAACCATGGAGGAAAATGCCCAGGTAGCTCCAAAATCGCGAGAGAGCAAAACAGATGGGTGAATAATGGCTTGGGGGGGGAATTCATGGCTCTTTTCTTGCCCACGAAGTTGAACACGATTTTCCATGAAAGGTGGCTTTCCCATACCCGAATTTGGACAGCCATACCTCTCCATTCCCCAAGGCATTAACTACCTCAACCAACTCTTGGGAGAGTAAATGATTGGGTACAAAAGTCAGCATGGGTAGTTGAGATTTTATGGTTCCTCTCATTGACACTTGGCTTGACTCGATTGGCTCAAAGGTTTGAATATTTCCCTCCCAATTTCCTTGTAAACATCATGCCCCCATCTCTTGTTGCATTGCATAGCTAGTTGTGGGAATTTATATTAAAATGCATATTTACAATTCCCATGGTTCACTAGCACATGGGTAGCATAATATCCAATACTTGCCTCTTCAAGGTCAAACGTTCACTAGCGGGGCCTTGGCCTTGAGCTCCATGCTAGGAATCATACATAATATGCATACAATATTTACATTATAGCCCAAAATATTACAAGGGTAAAAGTGGGGACGTTACAGATACCTTGGGAATCATTAATATCAATGGTGATTTCCATCCCACTTGTTAACGGTATACATCAATGATCGGTAATCAAGTGGTTTCTACCATGTTCAACTCCAAGACATTGTAATCACATGGATAGTTTCGTATCATTGCGGGTTCGGCTTGAAGACCCTTGGTTTTTCTCATATTACACCCAGGTTGCGATGGAGATTGTTTGAGTTATATTACACCGATCCACTTTGTATTGGTCATGGCTGTGTTATTATCTCATCATGGATCTACGATTGTGTCTAGTAGCCATGATTGTGTTCAGTCAGTCTTTACTACCATGGATTTGGAATGTATTGGTCGGCATCCATGTTGTGAGTCATGTGAGACTTGTATCTCAGAGTCAGTTATACTGCAGCAGCACCTTCCAACCAACAAGTCCTTTCCATCTATCTTTCAAAGCATATCACATGTTTTAGTTTACCAGCTTCATGCTTTGGGGGGCATTTTGTTACACCTAAACATCGTCATCATGAGTCCTATTTCAACTCAGTGCCTTGATCCCTGAAGTCTCCCTAACCAAAATCCATCTAGAGCGAGTTGTTGATCCTTTATCCACATTTTCTATTTAGGTCGGCGCAGCTTGTCTTCTAGCAAGAAGCGCCTGACTAGGCTCGACGCAGAGTGTCATTTGGAAGCCTGTGCTGGTGGCTTAGGTTGCCTTCATTCAGGATGCGCTTAACCCTTCCGGGCGCATATTGTCCTCATACAACATGCGCCAGGGTTGGTTTAAATGGACAAATGAGACCTTCGAGCGACTTCTCGAAGCATGATGAGGTGGAGGGTCATCCCTAACTTCTAGATGAGCTGGATTTCGGTTCCCTAACCTCAAGGGATGATCCCTTAACCTTCTCCCCATAATATTCAACCTACTCTATCCACTTGGTCCTATAAATATGAAGCTCCTCTCCATTCCAAGGGGAGGAAATTCTATAGTACTCTCATGCTGG
The DNA here is from genome assembly GCA_027924585.1 of Larix kaempferi. Classification (NCBI taxonomy): domain Eukaryota; kingdom Viridiplantae; phylum Streptophyta; class Pinopsida; order Pinales; family Pinaceae; genus Larix; species Larix kaempferi. Next base: position 4,353,273 of record BSBM01000182.1, on the reverse strand, counting down.
TGAAATTATCTTAGGTGACTCTCACTCATCCTTGAGAGACTTCTTTCATCTTTGGAGGCTTGGCTTGGTTTGGCTTGTTGGAGGAAGATTGCAGCGTTAAGGCTTGGTTGTAATCATCACTCTTCTATGTACTTCCCATTTATTTACAACAATATAATCTCTTTCCATAAATGTCTTTGTGTTAATGATATTTAGACCTTTCTTCCTTAACTGTTAGCTTAGATCAATTACTGTTTAGATGTGCTTTACTGTTTGTTTGTCTCTATGTGCTTTGATGGGTTTTGCAACTTGAGATCCGACAACCACAGAGCTTGGAGCGACAAAGAGGAGAAGGATTCACCAATTTGAAGGTAAGACATCTATCTACTTCAATCTCTAATTAATGTAGGAAAGTAGATCTATATTATGTATTCATTTGTTCTAGATCCACTTGGACTAGGGAGATTATGCTCACGTCCGCTCTATTGCAGATATGGATTTTGGCCCAAGGATGTTGATGTGGATTCATTGAAGAACAATAGATCATCAAGAGAGGAACCAAGTTGTTCCACCACTCATAGCAAAGATGAAGACAATAAGACAAGAGGTAAAGCTACACCAAAAACATCCATTTATCAGAGTTTTATGAGATTATTTGGAAAAACATCAAGTTTCCTAAACGAGGATAACTTGGAATCAAAAGCACCTAAATACAAGAATTAAGCACACTTGATGGAGGAACCTCATATGAACATTGAACATGAGGAAGATGTAGATTTGCAGGTGCTTGTGAAGAGCCACGATGAAGAAGATTTTGGCCAAGCACTTGTTGGGTTCTAGAAGAAGGATGAGGAGGAGAAACTAGCTATGGGAGAGTTATCTAAGGTCATGCCATTCAAATTAGCAAGCAAAGGTATTCACTTATCCGTGGATTAGGTAAATGAGTACATAACCGAAATGGAAGTTCAAGGATGCACTAGACTTGCTTGCATTGGTAGGATATTTATGGACACATCATTTGATGTGCGATATTGTGACTAGCAGCATGAGTTCTTATGGCAGCCATGTGATCCTTCCAGTATGCATAGAAGCACATGGAACTCGTACTTGATTTGGTTTGATGGACTAGTTGACATGGGGAGTGTTTTCCAAACACTCACTTTGCTTGAAGGGGATTTTGGGATACCTCCATGGAAGGGAGATTTCACTCTAAAGGAGAAGGTTGATTTATTTCCTATTGGATCAGCAAACATGAGTGTTTATTCGCTCATGGATGGAATGAAAAGATGCATTGTAGAGAAAAAGAATCATGGTAGTGATGCACTACCGATTTGGCTATGGGATCCTAGCATCAATTGGAATGACACATTGTTCCAAGTGATCAAGAAGATAAATGGGATGATGCATTAGCCATGGGTTCATGGCATTCGATGGAGTGACATATTGCTACTAATGGCATTTGATATTAGTAGCATGCAACATGATCCGTGGGATCCAGGACGGTGAGCCACCCTTCATTTCCAGCAGTCTATCCATGTGGAGCAGTAGATTTGTTTCCTACACGGGAAATCATATGATGAATAGAATCACTATTTCCTTGCTTGGTGGATTGAGAGTCTTCTAAACAATCCTTTTGTTGACACTATGCAGTGTAAAAGTGGAAGTAGGAGACACTTCCCACTTCTCAGGTTCATTTGGGACCCAAGAATCATCCTTGGTCTCAACCACTTCAGCTGGAGATTTCACATAGCATTATGGGGGACCAAGACACTTCTTGAGAAGGATGAGTTGTATGTGATCGAGTCCTTTCCCAAAATTGATCTCCACCTTGGCCATCATCATCGTCAAGTTCGCTTGGAAGAATAAATTTTGCAAGAGACATCACCTAGTTGCCATTATGACCATTCTGGATTTTCATGCAAGAGCATTTGATTGGTTGATGCACCAATGGCTTCATGATCTTACATGAGCAGAGCATACATCAAGCACTTTGGTAAGCTTGTGTTTATTCTATTTGTTGACATTTTGGTTCATGGTAGGATGTTGGAGAAGTAATCTATGGGTTTGGAAGTTATGTCATGTACTTGGGTAGAGAAATCATTGCATATCAATTTGTTTGAACATGAAATTGGAAGGATAGAGATATCGCATTTTGATCCTATGATTGAGCATGGTAAGGATGGTGCACCAAGGATCCTTTCATTTCATAACACATGTGATTGCCCAAGTAAGGAAAGGAGTCTCCTACGGGGATGATAATTCTCAAAGAGGTCTCAAAAGGATAAAGAAAATGTTACATCAATGTTACCATGTTACATCCCATGAATTTGCAGCCCTATCAAAGACATTGCTCATTCAAATTCATGGAGGTGTTAGACATTATACATGTATTGGCTAAGAGCAAACAATGCTTAAGAAGGAACAAGTTTGAGGTTGAAATTGACCACATTCGTTCAAGGTCAATCTTGACACATAAGGAGCTCAATGGATGGAAATAAGAATGGATTACATGTGAGTCATTGGATGGATTGAAGTATGAAAGTGGTGCAACACATGTCAATGGTATGAGTTATGTTTCAGGAATATAAGTTTACAAATGCATGATCATTCCTATTCCAATTGCTACAAGAGAAGTTTGGCCATTGTGCATGCACTGGTCAAATTCAATTCATGATTTGCATCTAAACTTGTAATGGAGTGTCTCATCAACATGATCATTCATGAGTTGATGGTGAAGGATGACCGATGTAAGCTTAAAAATGGGTCATATATGTAGGAGATGAAGTTCAAATGGTGTATGCAGCAGCTTGCAAAAGTTTGTGGAAAAGTGTCCAAATGTTTCATCATTCATATTTTCACTTGCTTGAGGACAAGCAAATTTTTGGAGGGGAGGACTGTAATGTCCCTATTTTTTATATCACCGAGGAGCAACCACTAGCCCATTAGATCCCATGGGTCCTAGTGGAAAATTAAATAAATTAGTTAGGACTAATATGGGTTCATGGTTATTTAGTTTAATTAAATTAAAATATAGAGAAGTGATGAAGCTCATAGTTTATAAATATTTAATTAATATTTAATGATTTAATATCGAGATGAGTTGGAGATTCTTAGGAGGCTGCATAGGAGGACAAAAATATGGAAACTGGAGGGAAATCAATATAAATCAAGAAAATCGTTGAAAAGCTATAAAGCAGCACAAAAGCAGGAAAAGTATGGAAAAATAGGAAGGTGGCAGAAAAACAGGAAAAGTAGTGAAAAGTAGGAAGGTAGCAGAAAAGGAGGAAAGCACTGGAAAAGCAGGAAAGTAGAGAAAATCCGGGAAAAGAGAGAAAAGCAGACAAAGCATAAAGGCAAGAAATCAAGGAAAAATAAAGATAAAGCTTCCAGTCCAAAAATTAGCCACTAAGGGCGCATTGGATGAGGCTAATGGACCACATACATTGCATCTTAGAAGCCAAATATCTTATTAAAGGATGATGGGCACACCCATGGAGACCTTTTACCAATTTGTGTATTGATCTGAGAGCTCTGAGCTACTTTAGACTTGGGAGATGTGCCCCTTGTCACCAGTTGGGAGATGTGCCCATTCTGTTCGTCCATCTAGTTGAAAATTCAGTTAGACCACGAGGAGTAAGGAATTCAAAATTTCTCATTGAGGATATTTGCAGGTCTCATGTAATTTATAGGTCTGATCATCAAGCTGGTTCGAATTACTACTTGGAAATTCAAGAATTGAGAAGAAGAGATCACTTCCGGGAGCAACTTTATATCTTATATTCTCTATAATTCTTATGATGTCTCATGGATCCATCATATCAGAAGTTATTGTAATTTTCAACTACTAAGACAACCATGAATTTTCATCTTGGTCCATTCCATTAACAGTCAAGTGCTATCTTGCTCAGTGTTGAAGATTTCATCAGTTGGAGCGTTTTCTACAATGTCTTGTCTTTGCTAATGTTATTGATGGAAGATGGCGGCCCCATGAGTTCTTGTTGGTGTACACGTGGCTCTGTAATGTTAAGAACCTCCTTTAATAATCAATGAAATGAAAATTATTTATGTTCTGCAAATTATAGTATATCTTTAAGGAATATTTGCACCCATGCTCATTATTGTGTTAAATCTTACTAGTTTCCAGGAATGTTATATTAATATGACTTCCATGACTCCAAATATGATTCCGTGACTTGCTGAAATTAGTAGACACATTATTACACCCATTCCATCCTTCATATTATAATTTCATGACCCTTAGAGTCCATTTGAATTGAGTTGGAAATCTCTCAGTTGAGCAGTCCCGAAACTAGTAATCTATTTCCTAGCTCCCAAATTGTAACCAGTTGATCCAAATTGTTAATATTGAGGTTGTTATAGTTGGTTGTGGTATTTGCAGGCCAACCACTTTTATATCTTCACTAGAATCCACTAGGTTCCACATAAGTCCTAGGGTTATTTCCTTGAATCCTTTGGTTTAGCCAAAGGAGTCTACCCAAGCGTGATGCACCAATATAATGTGTAGTTTTCGAAGTTGGGAGTCTGTGTAGGTTGTTATAGGATGTCCTTGGGCTTTAGGAGGTCATGAAATCCATATTGGGAAAGTTTGGGAGGTTGTAGAGGTGTTTGGGGCTTTATTTTTGAATTCTAGCCAAACTAGATAGTTCTTTTCTATCCAGCCCACCCACTATGTGTTTAAGTTTTCAAATCATTGAGTTAGTGTGCCTGTAATTGGTTTTGGATACATTACAATAATTGACTGGGAGCTGCACGTCTTATATCCTCAACATGTGGCATGTCGAAATCTTCAATCACATCCAAAGTTGAATCCCATAATATAGTGCACCAATGACTAGCTCCATCGATTAATTCCCTTATTTGTGTACAAGAAATCGACCAATTGTCCAACGATATTTGAATTTGAGTCCTCTCTTTATCAATCATTCTTGGGATATTCTAGAAGTTACTATATTTTGGACTTCCCAAATTTGTACTTTATCGAAAGAAATCTGAGCATTATTTTGCTCATCTTCCTGAATTTCCACTTTATTAGAAAACTTAAGTAAAATGTTGTGTTGTTGTTGAATAATACCAAGTTTATGTAGAAGTCTTCCTGAATATATTTTAATTTAGAATATTTAGAGAATTGGACAACCTCTGTTAAAATTTAAAATCATGTGCATGTGCTTCTATTAAGTTAATTTATTCTTGAAATTCCTTGGAAATTTATTTAAGCTTAATTCATGTTTCTCGTGAATTTCAACCAATTCTTTTAAATGTTCCTCTCTTATTTTATCCACTTCCTGTTGATGTTGATCTTTTAAAATGACAACCTGGAAATTGTGTTGTGCTTCAAGTTGATTAATCTGTTGGAACTGTTTTGCTTCCATTAAAGACCTTTGATTTCTCAATTCTTCCTCAAGAGAAATTCTATGTGCCTTTTTCCTACCCAATTCCCCTGAAATATCATTGACAAAACATACATTAGCATTAGCAAAAGCTCTCAAAGTAGAAGTTGTTTCAACAACAATCTTTTCTAGGTCATGTTATACAACATTCCATATTAAAGCTTGTTTTGATGATTCCTTTTTCAAAACTGTCTAATTTCTCTTCTTGGTTTTTCCTTTGATGATTCCCTTCTTGGAGCTATTGAAGAAATAATCATCAAGGGGTACTATTTTTTCATCTACAAGTTGTAGATCATCTAAACCAAATACTATAGGTATTACATCTCCACTAATGGCAACAATTGGTGTAGCTGCAATGGTTGATGTACCTAATAAAACAATCTGAGAATCTTGAACTATTGTAATGCTTGGTGTACCTATTAATGTTGATGTATTTGTAACTTCGGAAGATATTCACTTGTATATTGTATGTATTACATTTGTACTTTATTGTATCCCCAACAGAGATGTATTATTCCTCCGATTGGAAGTGTCGTCATTTGTATTTGCAAGTGTCACAAGTGTCACGTCCCCTCCCATCCAACAAGCTAGATGGAGAGGATCGTGACGGTTGAACCGGGCATCCAGCCCCATATATTGAAATCAAACATTCAAATTGAAGAATAAAAATGCATACACATTCACATAATACATAAGAGAGATATGAAGATGCTTAATTATCAGAAATCACAGCGGAGTAATAAGAATTTCACATCCATCATACATTTAAGATGTTCATTAAATGATAATTGCCAATTTACACAAGAGAATACTTATCTCAATAAGGCAGTCCCACGCAACTGGCTATGCAACTGCAACGTTCCACCCAACCGTAGGCCAGTGTGCTCCTCAATCTTTCAGCACCACTGCCACCCCCGAGCTGGGCATGATCTCTACAAGGAACCAGGGAACAACAGACTCACACATAGCCAAACATACACCAAAATGAGCCAAGCCAATCTACAATTGGGTTTATCAGGCTGCTAGGAGATGGGAAGGAAAAATTTCTAAGCTAGTGAGCTCAACCACAGAGCTATGGGTACCCCTCCCAGATCTATTCAGCTTGGCACTCACAATGCCTACACACCCAACACCAGGAAGTATTCTCTTCACTGCCACACAATCCCTCAAGCCATACCTTCCTTTCTAGTGCTCTCAGGGTGTGCATAGAAAAGTAGCCAGCCCTCTTGATCTTCTTGAGAGGATATTCCCTACACTAGGTTTATCAAGCTAATTCTGTCCACTACCATTCCAGTTTCTTGCTTACAGATTCAAGTCCAAAACATGATGCACTTAACAACAACCACAATTGCTGGGCATGAAGAAAGCGTTTTCCACAGTGGGATGCATGAGGTGGGGTTTCAGTTAACTTAGAAAAACGTGGGAACCCACAAAAACGAAAATGGGAAGTTGGGAAATGACCCAGGATGCCAAATCCGTTTTTAGAAAAACGTCCCTGGACATTCAAGGGCAAAAACGACCTCCCTACAGCCCCCAAAACGTGGCCCTTCACTCCCAGGCTACTGCATATGCAAAAACGAACTCCCAGGCATGGGAAAATGCAAGATTTTGCTGAAAAACGTGAAGAGAATGACCCAGATAGCTCCCACTGCGTGAATGAGTGAAGACTGCCCATTCCCCATGGCTTTGGGCACCATTTCGTGGGTGGTTTCTTGCCCCCCAAGCAAAAACACGATTTTCCAAGTTGATGGCTTGCCCATGCACGAAAATGGCTTGCCCATACTCTTTCATTCCCAAGGCATTAACTGCCTTAACCAATTTCTTGGAGGAATTAAATGATTGGGTACATGAGACAAAATGGGTAGTTGGTGGTTTATGGGTTTCCCCATTGACACATGGATTAATACCATTGGCTCAAGGGTTTGAATAGTTTCCCTCCCTTTTCCTTGTAGAACCATGCCCCTTCTCTTTTGTTGCATTGCATAGCTAGTTGTGGGTATTTTGCATTAAAATTCGTATTTACATGATGTCTTATATACATTGTGCCCATCTCGCACAAGAACCATAGGCATCTATTTTAATTGCCGATACATAAACGCTAAATCAATGGTGGGGCCTTGGCCTTGAGCTCCTCACCATGATTAAGTTACAATATTTACATCATTTACAAAGGGGGGTCAAAATGGGGACGTGACATACCCCTCCCCTTACATTAGCACTGTCCTCAGTGCTCATCAAAATCGAACAAAAATGGATATGCCATCCTCATGGCATCCTCCAGCTCCCATGTAGCCTCATCGGGACCGTAGTGCTTCCATTGCACCTTTACCTGTCCGATGGCTCGGTTCCGGAGCAATGTTACTTTCTTGTCTAGGATGCGCAATGGATCGGTTTGGAATTCTCCCTCGGGTTCCACCTGGATCACATCCCAATTAATCACATGGTTAGGATCATGTACATATTTCTTTAGCAAAGAGACATGAAAAACATTATGAGCTTTAGTGCTAGCAGGCAATGCAAGTCTATATGCAACTGGCCCTATTCTTTCAAGCACTTCAAATGGCCCACAATATCTAGGTGATAGCTTGGCACAGCTCCCAAGCTTCAAGGAACTCTTCCTTGATCTTACTCTAAGATACACATGATCCCCAACATTGAATTCCCTATGCATTCTGTGTTTATCTGCATAGCTTTTGTGTCTATCCTGGGCTGCTTTTAAATTTTGTCGGATCTTTACAACCTCTTGCTCCATTTCCTTAAGCAATTCTGGCCCAAGTACAATTCGGTTCACTGGATTGTCCCAAGTCACTGGTGTCCTACACCTTCTGCCGTACAAAGCCTCATATGGACTCATTCCCAATGATTCTTGATGCCCATTATTATATGCAAACTCTACCAGGTGTAAATAATCCTCCCACTTGGATGGCTTGTCCATTACATACATGCGGAGCATGTCTTCAAGTACCTGATTTACTCTTTCTGTTTGCCCGTCTGTTTGAGGATGGTACGCGGTGCTAAAGTTCAACTGTGTACCCAAATCTGCAAAGAGAGCTTTCCAAAAATTGGAAGTGAACTTGGTATCCCTGTCAGAAATTATTGCCTTCGGCAACCCATGTAATCTAAAAATTTCCTTCATGAAAATATCTGCGATGGCATCGGCTTTATGTGTGGACTTAACCGGTATAAAATGTGCTGCCTTGGTTAACTTGTCCACCACAACCATGATGGAATCATGTTGTCTCTTAGTCATTGGCAATCCTGTAATAAAATCCATGGAAATTATTTCCCATTTCCATTCTGGAATTTGCACTGGGTGCAATAAACCTGCTGGGTGTTGGTGTTCAACCTTTACCTGCTGACATTCCATGCACTTAGAGATGCATTCAGCAACGTCCTTCTTCATACCTGGCCAGAAATAATATTTTCTTGCCGTAGCAATTGTTTTCTGATATCCTGGGTGACCAGAGTATGGAGCTTTATGGATCTCATCCATAACCATTCTCCTTAAATCTGCTGCATTTGGAATATAAACTCTATTCTTATAAGTGAGAAGTCCGCCTTCTTCCAAATGATAGCCCTCATACTTCTTTTCAATGTTTTGCTGCTGCAATTTGCCCTTTATCTTCTCATACACTTCATCCTCAACCATATGGTTAACAATCTGCTGCCTCAAATCTGGTTGGCATGTACTAAGCGCTGCCACATACATTTCATGTACCTTCCTGCTGAGTGCATCAGCCACCTTGTTTTCTTTCCCTTTTATGTGCTTGATTTCGAAATCAAATTCACACAAAAATTCCAACCATCTAGCTTGCCTAGCATTTAACATTGGCTGATCAAACAAGTACTTCAGACCACAATGGTCTGTCCTTAACTCAAATTTTCTTCCCATTAAGTAATGCCTCCACATCTTCAAAGCATGTACTATGGCTGCAAGTTCTATATCATGAGTAGCATAGTTCTTCTCATGCTCCTTCAACTTTCTTGACTCATAGCATATCACGTGGTTGTCCTGCATAAGAACTCCTCCAAGTCCTTGATTGCATGCATCGGTACACACCACAAAGTCTTTTTCCGGATCTGCAATCTTCAGAATAGGTGCACTTGTAAGAAGATTCTTCAACCGTTGAAAACTTTCCTCACATCTTGGTGACCATTCAAATTTTATCCCCTTCTTTTGCAAAGAAGTGATCGGTGCTGCAACTTTGGAAAATCCTTCGATAAACCTCCTGTAGTAACCAGCAAGGCCCATAAAAGATCTCACATCAGTCACATTCCTTGGAGTTGGCCAATTCATCATGGCTTCAATCTTCTCAGGGTCTACAGATATTCCTTCGTCGGAGATGATGTGACCCAAATAATGAATTCTATCTTTATAGAAGTCACATTTGCTCAACTTGGCATACAGCTTATGCTCCCTTAATAATTGCATTGTCATTCTCAAATGTTCTTCATGTTCTTCTTCATTCTTGGAATAGATGAGAATATCATCTAGGAATACAAGAACAAACTTGTCCAAATACTTGCTAAAAACATTATTCATGAGACACATGAATGTAGCTGGTGCATTCGTGAGGCCAAATGGTACCACTACAAACTCATAGTGTCCATACCTTGTTCTAAAGGCTGTCTTATGAATATCTTCTTCTTTGATTCTTACCTGATGGTAACCAGACCTCAAGTCAATCTTTGAAAATACCTTTGCTCCTCTCATTTGATCAAAAAGGTCATCAATTCGGGGCAACGGGTATTTATTCTTCACTGTGACTTTGTTCAACTGCCTGTAGTCAATACATAACCTGAGTGTTCCATCTTTCTTTTTCACAAATAGAACAGGTGCTCCCCACGGGGACACACTTGGCCTAATGTATTTCTTTTCCAGCAACTCTTGTAATTGCATTTTCAATTCTAGCAATTCCGGTGTACTCATCCTGTACGGTGTCTTAGACACTGGTGCCGCTCCTGGCACAAGTTCAATTGTAAAGTCAATGTCTCTCTTTGGAGGAAGTCCTGGAATCTCATCTGGAAAAACATCCCTGAATTCTTGCAATACACGATAGTCCTCCAATTTAAGAGTTTCATTCTCTGCTGCCTCTAAAACGTGAGCTGCATACAGTTGACATCCCTTCCTACAGAACTTCTTCAGTTGCATGGCTGAAACCTGTCTAACAGAAGTCACCTTTGGAATGCCTTTTACAACCCTCGGGTTTCCTTCTTCGTCCATGCATTCAAATGTCTTATTGTAGCAGTCAAGTTTAACCCTGTGTGCTTCTAACCAATCCATTCCAATGAGAATATCATAGGAACCAAGTGGCAAAATATTCAGATCTGCATAAGTGAATAGCCCATCCATCTCTAATGGACATTTCTCTACTATCTCGCTAACTTTTCTCTTGGTTCCAGTGGCTAGTTGAACTAACCAAGATTTACTATGCTTTATTTTCTTGAAAGCACACATCTCAACAATTCTAGGAGTGACATAACTGTGAGTAGATCCAGGGTCAATCAAAATAGAAACAGATTGCTTAGCAATCTTACCTTCAACCTCAACCACAGTTGACTGATGATCTGCTTGGCGGTCGTCCACTGCTGCATAGATTCTAGGGATTGTCCCTGCCACTTGACCCACAGTTCCAGCTCCTTGGACGTTGTGAACTTGATTTGCATTCCCATTCCTATGTGGACAGTTCCTAAGCATGTGCTCTCCTCCACAACCCCAACATTGAAGTGGTTCTCTTGGCTCCTTTGGATCTCTTGGCTTGTCTCCCATCATCCTAGTTGGCTTAGTCACAACCTGTGATGGTTGCCTTTGCTGATTCCGGAATTGAGGAGGCTTGAACCCCTTCTTCCTTTGATCAAACTTTTCATTTTTCCTATCCTTCCACGCCTTATGGAATTCTGGTTTGCTTCTGTTTTGATCAAAGCAATACTTGGCCTTTCTTATGGCCTCCTCTAGAGTTCGAGGTTCATCAAACTCAATTCTGTCTTTATATGACTGGGGCAGTCCACTTAGGAAACGCTGAATTTTGACCTTATCATCTCGAATATACTTAACATACCTCAGCAGCTCCAAGAACTTGTTTGCATATTCTTCCATGGTCGATTGTCCCAATCTCAGCTCATGGAACTCTTTGATCTTATCATCATAGTACCTATCAGAGAGGTATTTTTGCTTGAAGTATTTCGTGAACTGCTTCCACACGATCTTCCTTTCGTTGATCTTCTTCACTTGCCTGGTGTGTTCCCACCATATAGATGCTCTTCCGTTCAAGTTGAAGATGGCTACCCTTGCCTTCATATTTCCTGAGTAGTCTTGGACTTGGAAATATTTTCTCATCCCAAGAAGCCAAGCTTCAGCTTCTTGACCAGATTTTACCTCTCCGTCAAATGTAGGAGGTTTTGCCTTCTTAAATTCCCCATGTGAACTGTTCTTGTAGTGCTTCTTCCTCTTACTCATGTGAGATGAAGAGCTTGAACCCTCAATGGATTCTTCAGAGTCAGATGACTCATTGGGAGATATTTCTGGACTATACGTTCTGTCTGTAGAAACTCCTCTTGGGCTACTGGCCCTCTTACGGGAATTTCTTCTAGAGCTGCTCCCACCCCTTTCTGGATTTGTTATCTGATGCCCAGAGTTTATTTGCCTTTGGATGTCTGTTAAACTCTGCAGCATGGCTGCATTCAGCTGATTTTGTTCTTCCTGAGCTTTAATCATCCTTTCATTATCTTCCCTATAGCTTTGCAATTCCACCCTTAGGCTTCTCATGGTGGCTGCAACATCTGGAGGGGTCTCTTGATTTCTTCTCCCATTAGATTCTGTTTCAGCATTCTCAACCTGTATGTTCTCCCCCATGGCATCTGTCTCAGGTTCATAGGGATCCTGTGCATCATTCATGATGTGCATTTTCTTGGCCCAACCAAGATCCAAAATTTTTTCCACTGTATTATTTAGAGTGTTATCCTGCTGTAACTGTGACTCTCTGAAATGTGTTCATCAACACAATTGTTAGCTGCATCACATTCTTAGAATTCACAATTACTTCATGCATGTGGGAAAAAATGCCATACTAACAATTCATCAAATCGCAAACAACGAACTATGAGGGAAAAAAGAAAAAAAGGGGGTCAAGGGGGCTTGCCCCCTTGTGGCTCGCCACAGCAGGGCGGGTCGAGGGCAGCGCCCTCGTTTTGTTTTTGTTTTTTTTTTTTTTTTTTTTTTTTTTTTTTTTTTTTTTTTTTTTAGGAATCACGCCGCATCGGGCGGTTCGCGAATTCCTGCCGCAACGGGCAGTTCGCTGAATCCTGCCGCGATGGGCGGTTCACACACTGCTCCCGCAACTGCGGGGAGGTTCATTATATGCTCCCGCAATGGGCGGGGTGATATGCTGAAGGCTTCCGCAATGCGGGCCGGTTCACTGTGTATTCCCGCGACTGCGGAGAGGTTGGCTGAATGCTGCCGCAATTGCGGGGCGGTTCGGCGACGGCTTCCGCAATTGCGGAGCAGTTCGCCGAACGCTTCCGCAACGGCGGGGCGATCTGCCGAGCGGAGCCATTCGGCGAAGGCTTCCGCAGTTGCGGAACGATTCACCGAAGTCTTCCGCAGTTGCGGAACGATTCGGCGAACTCTTCCGCGTTTCGGAATGATTCGCCGAAGTCTTCCGCAGTTGCGGAACGATTCAGTGAACTCTTCCGCGTTTCGGAACGATTCGCCGAAGTCTTCCGCAGTTGCGGAACGATTCGGTGAACTCTTCCGCGTTTCGGAACGATTCGCCGAAGTCTTCCGCAGTTGCGGAACGATTCGGTGAACTCTTCCGCGTTTCGGAACGATTCGCCGAAGTCTTCCGCAGTTGCGGAACGATTCGGTGAACTCTTCCGCGTTTCGGAACGATTTGCCGAAGTCTTCCGCAGTTGCGGAACGATTCGCGGAATCCTTCCGAAATTTCGGAAGAGAATTCCTTCCGCAATTTCGGAAGAGAGTTCTTTCCGAAAAATTCCGACACTTAGAAAAATTTTTCATTTAAACAAAAATTTTCTCCGCTGTTTCGGAGCCATTGGCTGAATTCTTCCGCTGTTTCGGAGCGGTTCGCGGAATCCTTCCGAAATTTCGGAAGAGAATTGCTTCCGCAATTTCGGAAGAGAATTCCTTCCGCAATTTCGGAAGAGAATTCCTTCCGCAATTTCGGAAGAGAATTCCTTCCGAAAAACTTCCCTTCGCAAATTTTCGGAAAAATTCTCGGAACGCTTCCGAAATTTCGGAACGATTCGCCCAATGCTGCAACGCAGCTCTGATACCATTCTGTCACGTCCCCTCCCATCCAACAAGCTAGATGGAGAGGATCGTGACGGTTGAACCGGGCATCCAGCCCCATATATTGAAATCAAACATTCAAATTGAAGAATAAAAATGCATACACATTCACATAATACATAAGAGAGATATGAAGATGCTTAATTATCAGAAATCACAGCGGAGTAATAAGAATTTCACATCCATCATACATTTAAGATGTTCATTAAATGATAATTGCCAATTTACACAAGAGAATACTTATCTCAATAAGGCAGTCCCACGCAACTGGCTATGCAACTGCAACGTTCCACCCAACCGTAGGCCAGTGTGCTCCTCAATCTTTCAGCACCACTGCCACCCCCCGAGCTGGGCATGATCTCTACAAGGAACCAGGGAACAACAGACTCACACATAGCCAAACATACACCAAAATGAGCCAAGCCAATCTACAATTGGGTTTATCAGGCTGCTAGGAGATGGGAAGGAAAAATTGCTAAGCTAGTGAGCTCAACCACAGAGCTATGGGTACCCCTCCCAGATCTATTCAGCTTGGCACTCACAATGCCTACACACCCAACACCAGGAAGTATTCTCTTCACTGCCACACAGTCCCTCAAGCCATACCTTCCTTTCTAGTGCTCTCAGGGTGTGCATAGAAAAGTAGCCAGCCCTCTTGATCTTCTTGAGAGGATATTCCCTACACTAGGTTTATCAAGCTAATTCTGTCCACTACCATTCCAGTTTCTTGCTTACAGATTCAAGTCCAAAACATGATGCACTTAACAACAACCACAATTGCTGGGCATGAAGAAAGCGTTTTCCACAGTGGGATGCATGAGGTGGGGTTTCAGTTAACTTAGAAAAACGTGGGAACCCACAAAAACGAAAATGGGAAGTTGGGAAATGACCCAGGATGCCAAATCCGTTTTTAGAAAAACGTCCCTGGACATTCAAGGGCAAAAACGACCTCCCTACAGCCCCCAAAACGTGGCCCTTCACTCCCAGGCTACTGCATATGCAAAAACGAACTCCCAGGCATGGGAAAATGCAAGATTTTGCTGAAAAACGTGAAGAGAATGACCCAGATAGCTCCCACTGCGTGAATGAGTGAAGACTGCCCATTCCCCATGGCTTTGGGCACCATTTCGTGGGTGGTTTCTTGCCCCCCAAGCAAAAACACGATTTTCCAAGTTGATGGCTTGCCCATGCACGAAAATGGCTTGCCCATACTCTTTCATTCCCAAGGCATTAACTGCCTTAACCAATTTCTTGGAGGAATTAAATGATTGGGTACATGAGACAAAATGGGTAGTTGGTGGTTTATGGGTTTCCCCATTGACACATGGATTAATACCATTGGCTCAAGGGTTTGAATAGTTTCCCTCCCTTTTCCTTGTAGAACCATGCCCCTTCTCTTTTGTTGCATTGCATAGCTAGTTGTGGGTATTTTGCATTAAAATTCGTATTTACATGATGTCTTATATACATTGTGCCCATCTCGCACAAGAACCATAGGCATCTATTTTAATTGCCGATACATAAACGCTAAATCAATGGTGGGGCCTTGGCCTTGAGCTCCTCACCATGATTAAGTTACAATATTTACATCATTTACAAAGGGGGGTCAAAATGGGGACGTGACAACAAGTTATATTGTAAGTGTTGTAACTTATATTTGTCGTAACTTATATTTGATGGGTTATTAGACCACCTTAGTGGGGTCGGCCCTGTATGAGTTAAGTGGAAGGGTTATTAGACTCCCTTAGGGAGTCGACCCAGTTAGGGTAAAAGGCAGGTCAAGTTAAAGTATAAATAGAGTGGTTGCACCACTCTATTTGCTCATTCACTCACTCATCCAACACACATAGTTGAGAGAGAGGAGTGCACACAAGTGGAGGAGTAGCAGCTGCTGAAGACATCTATATTTTGGGGTTTGATCTTTGTGATCTTTGTATTGGTGCTTATTCTATCTCTGAGGAAGTTGCGTGGTTTTTCACCTTCTTGGTTTTCCCCGAGGAAACATTATGTCTCTTGTATCTATGATTGTTATGCTGTGCATGCTATTCTCTTAGTAGGATCCTAGATAATATTTGAATGAAATTATTGAAATTCTAACATGGTATCAGAACGAGACTAAGAAGAAGACATTATGCAGTTGTGAAAGCTAGGGCTTCTTAATTTTTGGGTCTCTCTCCACAGATCATCAAAGGCAAGAGGCTAGGCTGACTCTCCTAAGGAAGGCGCATCTTTCTGTCGAGATAGAATTTGATTCTGAGCATTTTCAGTTTTTGGCCTGTCACTGTTGCGGGAAATTAGGGCTTTTGACAGAAGTGGAATTTTGGAGTTCTCTCAACATAGGATTGATCTCCTCAGCAAAATCGAAGTTTAGAGACCAAGATCAAACTTTTTGGTTGGGAAGAACCCCAGGATCTATCAAACCCTAGTTCGGGTTTTGGACCAGAAAACCAGATTTTGATAGAAATTGTAGATCCGAAATTCGCAGGTCAATTTTGAGGGGTCAATTTTTGGAGTCTTCAAAATCTGAGGACACCAGCTTGCTCGTCTCAGTCAATTGCATGTCCCTATCCAAACAAAAGTTTGAAATTCCAAGTTTGGATTTTTAGGGTTTCTCTGACAAACCCTAGCCAGCTCCAGCTCCAGATTCAACAAATCTAGTGGTAAGAGCTAAATCTTTTATTTCCATTTGAGTTTCTCATTAATATGTCTCACCACACCAAGCTTGAGGATAAGCTTGAAGGGGCTGATAAATTCCGAGCATGGAAGTATAGGATTGGGTTAATCCTAGAAGAGAATGAATTAGACACCTACATAAGTGAAGAGGTTCTAGTTCCAGAGGGAGATGAGGCTAAGGACTTACATAAGAAGAACTTGGTAAAAGCCAAGAGAATCATTGCAAATTCGATCAAAGACCATCTCATACCACATGTGTCCTCTCTAAAGACACCCAAAGAGATGTTTGATTCCTTAACCAAGCTGTTTGAAGGAAATAATATAAATCAGAAGATGACTTTGCAGAACCAATTGAAGAGTATAAAGATCCAGAATGGAGAGACCATCCAATCCTACTTCACTAGGCTATCTCAAATCAAAGAACAACTTGAAGCTGTGGGTTAAGTGGTGGAGAATGCAGAAATTGTGATGACCACTTTGAATGGCCTACCTAGGTCATGGGACTCCTTCATCCACAGAATTTGTGCAAGGAATAAATTGATTTATTTCAGTAGACTATGGGAGGAATGCTCACAAGAAGAAGCTAGACTTGTGGCCCGAGAAGAAAAGATGGGAAGTGAAGACCAAGCTCTCACAGCTCACATCAAGAAAAGTAAGTTCAAGAGAGAGCAACCTCATCACAAGAAATCTTCTCACAATCATCAAAGAAGAAAGATCTCTCTCACATTAGATGTTTCACATGTGATGAGAAAGGACACCATGCCTCAGATTGTCCCAGGAACAGAAAAGGCTTAAAAAACAACAACAACAAGAACAACAAGAAGAGATATCATGGTCATGCTGATGAGGATGATGAACCTCCCAGGAAGAATACTAAGGAAGAAAGTGAAGACTCTTCAAGTGACGAAGAATATGTTCTAATCTATGCTCTCACAGGTACTGTTACACATGGGTGTAATGATTGGCTTATTGATAGTGGGGCTTCCAAACATATGAAGGGATTTAAAGAATCTCTTATGGACCTATCTGAACATGAGTCACCTCATAAGGTGAAACTTTGCCATGACTATCAATACCCCATAAAAGGAAGTGGTGAAGCCTCCTAGAAGTTAGACTCTAGGAAGTCTTTAAAGATGAAAGATGTTCTATATGTACCTGGACTCAAGAAGAATCTTCTCTCCATTTCATCTTTGGATGCAAAGGGGATGAGAGTTGCATTTGTGGATGGCCAAGTACTTATGTGGCCAAAAGGTAAGACCATAGATGATGCAGTCGTGATTTGAGAGCAAGAGGGAGGATTGTACAAATTGAAGGGACAACCTGAACAAGCCATGGTACATGAATCCATGGAGCCAAGTGAACTTTGGCACAGAAGGCTTGCACATGTTCACTATAGAGCACTACCAATTGCAAGCAAAGCAGTAGAAGTTCTTCCTGAAATCCAGTCAAAGCATGAAGGTGTTTACAAAGGATGTGCAAAAGGAAAGAACACAAAGAAGGCATTTCCAAGCAGTGAAAGCAAGGCAAAAGGAATATTGGAAATTATCCACTCCAATGTGTGCGGTCCGATGCCATCCAATTCTCTAAGTGGGTATGCATATTATGTTTCTTTCATTGATGATTTCTCTAGGAAGACTTGGATTTATTTCTTGAAGAACAAAGATGAAGTATTCAACAAATTCAAGGAATTCAAAGCCTTGATAGAAAACCACAATGAAAAGAAGATGAAGACTTTTAGATCCGACAATGGTGGAAAATTCACTTCAGCAGACTTCAAGAAGTTATGCAGTGATTCAGGGATTAAGAGGGAGTTGACCACTCCTTACAATCCACAACAAAATGGAGTTGCAGAAAGGAAGAATAGAACTATCATGGAAGCAACACGGGCAATGCTTCATGACCAAGATATGCCTATGCATCTATGGGCAGACGCAGCAAGGACAACTGTATATGTATAGAACATAACACCACACAAGATACTTGACAACAAGACACCAGAAGAAACCTTCTCCGGTGAGAAACCAGAAGTTAGCCATCTCAGGATATTTGGTTGTCCCGTATACACACATGTTCCAAAAGAAAAGAGGACAAAGCTATATCCTTTAGGGAAGAAGGGTATATTCGTGGGTTACAGTGAAAATTCGAAAGCATACAGAATCTACTTTCCAGGGTTCAAGAAGATTGACATCTGCAGGGATGTGACTTTTGATGAAGACTCAGCATACATCAAATCGAGGAAGCCACCTGTTGAAGACAATGAAGAACAAAGAGTACCCAAAATACAATATACCACCATAAATGAAGCAATTCCAGAACAAGATCATGAAATAGAAGATCCACAAGAGCCTGTAGATCCACCCCGTGAGAAGAACTCTCACAAAAGGAAACCAACATGGGCAAGAGAGCTCATCCAAGATGTAGAGAGGTATGGTGTTCCAGAAGAGAAACACGGAGAAAGAAAAAGGACACGGTCACACACCAGCTATGTAGCCTTACTATGTGACATAATGAACAAAGAACCTTCCAGTTATGAAGAAGCGACAAAAAATAAAGAATGGAAGGAGGCCATGGTCGAGGAATACCCGTCAATCATGAAGAATGATGTTTGGGATGTGGTCCCAAGACCAGAAGGGAAGTCTGTTGTGACTTCCAAGTGGATCTACAAGATCAAGCATGCTGCAGATGGTAGCATAGAGAAATACAAGGCAAGGTTTGTGGCTCGTGGCTTCTCCCAGAAAGAAGGGATAGATTATGAAGAAACTTTTGCACCTGTAGCCAAATACACTTCCATCAGAACAATACTTGCTCTAGCTGCAGTTATGAAGTGGAAGATACACCAGATGGATGTCAAGACAGCTTTCTTGAATGGTGTAGTCAAAGAGGAAGTGTATGTGGAGCAGCCACTCGGATTTGAGACACATGACAGGGAGTCACATGTGTGCAAGTTAAAGAATGCCTTGTACGGTTTGAAACAAGCACCCAGGACATGGTACGACATGATTGATAGCTTCCTAACTAGTTTGGGCTTTACCAAGAGTAAAGCGGATTCCAACCTTTGCTACAAGGTTGAGGAAGGCAATCCAGTGATACTCCTACCGTATGTAGATGACCTGTTTGTGACAGGTGAGATTGGGTTGATTGTTGATACGAAGAGGAAGCTTGCTACCGAGTTTGAGATGAAGGACTTGGGGTATGATGCATTACTTTTTAGGTATGGAGGTGTGGCAGAGTGCAGATGGAATCTTCCTTGGACAAGGGAAGTATGTAGTAGAGATCCTGAAGTGGTTCGGGATGATGGACTGCAAGGCCATGGCCACACCTATGGCATCTAACCTGAATCTATTGAGTGATGCTTCATTAGAGTCGGTTGATGCCACGATGTATCATGAGATGATTGGATCCTTGATGTACCTGACAAAGACGAGACCAGATATTTGCTTTGCTGTGAACACTTTGAGTCAGTTCCTGACAGATCCTATACATGTTCACTTGATTGCTGTAAAGCATATTCTGAGGTACCTGAAGGGTATGGTTGATTATGGGCTCAAGTATGATGCGAATCAAAAGTTTAACCTGGAGGGTTATGTTGACTAAGATTGGGCAGGAAGTGTTGCAGATAGAAAGAACACTTCGGGGTGCTGCTTCTGTATGGGATCATGTGTGATCTCTTGGTTTAGCAGGAAGAAATCCTGCGTAGCACTGAGTACAGCCGAAGCAGAGTATGTCACAGCTTGTTTAGCTAGTTGTGAGGCAGTATGGATAAGGAAGCTACTGTCTGATTTGTTTGATCTCCAGTTGGATGATACTTGTATCTTCTGTGACAACCAGAGTTGTGTGAAGGTGCAGAGAGGAGCAATGAAGCTCCTATATGTAGCGACGGATGAGCAGATAGCAGATGTGTTGACCAAGCCACTAGCCAGGATGAATTTCGAGTACTTCAGAGAAAGGCTTGGTGTTCTTCAGATTGAAGATACTTCCAAGAGGAAGTGATGGGAAACAGATGCAGGAGCCCTTCCAAGCATGGTAGTAGGAGGGTCCTCCCCATGGCTATGGATGTAAGTGTTGTGTGATGAGAATCCAGGCGATGCTACGCTATGAACATTCGTATGATGTTATGTATGATCATGAGCATTCGCATGATGCTCAGTGCGAGGATGATCAATATGATCATGAGTATCCGGATGATACTCCGTGGTCGTGGATATGTTGCAGGTTGTGCAGTGGCATGTAATTGCTCCCTAGGAGATCCTATAGGTTGAGTGTTGATGTATATGTAACTTCGGAATGTATTTCACCCATGTATATTGTATTCCTATAGAGATGTTATTATTCCTCTATATGGAAGTGTTTGTATTCCTATAGAGATGTTATTATTCCTCTATACGGAAGTGTCGTCATTTATATTGTAAGTGTTGTAACTTATACTTGATGGGTTATTAGACCACCTTGATGGGGTCGTCCCTGTATGAGTCATGTGGGTAAATGGGTTATTAGACCACCAAGTGTGGGGTCGACTCGGATTAAGTTAACCATGGGTTATGAGGCTAAGCTAGACAAGTCGGCCCCATTAGTTTATTGGGCAGGACAGGACAAGTATAAATAAAGATTGAGAGATCTCTATTTGATCACTTATTACTCATAGTTCTCTCATTTGGAAAGTGGTGCACTTGTGAGGAGGAGTATCTGCTTCTAGGAGAAGACTATCTCTTGTACTCTGGTTGTATCATTGTTCTATCTATCTCTGATGAAGTTATTGGGGTTTTTCACCTTTATGGTTTTCCCCAAGTAAACTCTGTGTCTCTTGTGTGCTTGCATTATTGTGTCCATGATTGATATGCTGTAGATATGCTATACATGTTGTTCTCTCAGTTAAGATTCTAGATCAGATTGAAGTAAATTCTGAAAAACTAACATGGTATCAGAGCTAGCTTGAAAGAAGGCATGGTATGGCATGTATGACACTTGTTGCACTTGTGATGCTAGGGCTTGTTATAGAAAAAACCAGTCATCGTAGCACTTTCGCTATAAATCCATTTTGGCAAAGTTTTTGGATCTAAAAATTTTACAGGTCGAATATCAAATCCCCATGTACCTTGTGTCCAAAGGAAAACTTCTAATTCATTGTACTTTGTGTTTTATGATCTGTACAATCTAGGGTTTTGCCTCTTTCAGATCTGAGTCATAAACTAGTGACCTAGAAAAAAAGGTCATAACTTGGGCTAGGAAGCTCCAAATGAAATTTCGTAAAACGTGACAGGTAGTGTACGGACTATAATTTATCAGGTAACATTTTCAGAGTTTGAAACTGAACCAACGACATGTGGCACACCGTACAAGTTTGCTCTCCTGTTTTATCCCATAAACAGGTCACGTTGCGACACTTGGCATAAATCTCTCTTAGAGAATCCAATTGAGGTCAGACTTATGGGTTTCGAAAGATGAAAGGTCAGGCTACAACAGGTAGAATTTTTAGACCCTATGGATCGGAAAGTTCAGAGTTACACCAGAAACAATCAGGTGCATATTTCTGTCAAAACAGAATTATTTTTGAGCACCTTCATTCATGGCTTCGGGAATTTAGGGTTTTGGAGAAAGTTGGAATTTTTGTAATCAAAGACCACGGATGAATGCTACTAATCAAAATTGAAATTTAGAGACCAAGATCAGATTTTTTGGTTGGGAAAAAGGTCGGGCTTGATCAGACCCTAGTTCGGGACTTTGATCGAAAAAGTGGAAAATTAGGGCTTCTGCAAAAATGAAATTTTTTGAAATATGTAACCATGGCTGGAAGCTCCTCAGAAAAATAGAAGCTTAGAGCTTTGGATCGAACCTTTTGATTGGGCAGAATGGTGGGATTTATCAAACCCTAATTCAGGGTCCTCCCCAGTGAATCCAGAAAACTAAAAGGGAATTTTGAGGGGTGAAACTTTGCAGTTTTCAAATTTTGAGTATACCAGCTTGACGAGCTCAGAAAGGCGCATCTTTCTATCCTTTCAGAAGTTTGAAATTCAAAGTTTGAATTTTTAGGGTTTCTTTGACAAACCCTAATCTAGCTCTAGATCCAGTTCCTGCAAATCAAGTGGATTGGGGTAATCCTAGAAGAATGGATTGGTCACCTGCATAAGTGAAGAAGTTCCTGTTTCAGAGGGAGATGAGGCTAAGGCCTTACATAAGAAGATTACAAGAAATCTCGATAGGTGTGACTTATCTAGGTATGTTTCGAGATTTGTTTATGATTAAGTTTATGG
Organism: Larix kaempferi; assembly: GCA_027924585.1. Taxonomy (NCBI): domain Eukaryota; kingdom Viridiplantae; phylum Streptophyta; class Pinopsida; order Pinales; family Pinaceae; genus Larix; species Larix kaempferi. The sequence continues at coordinate 4,330,657 of BSBM01000182.1, read as the reverse complement.
TATGTTTGTCTTCATATTATTACGGTTAGTACAATCTTGATTAAATTTAGACTTGTCGTATCACCTTAATAAAATTATGAATACATGATAGAGGATATTCATTGATTAAGGATCTGACACTTATGATTGTACTAATGCACTATGATGTTGTATGAGGTTTATGTTGTTTGCTAACATGAAAGGTACATCAAGAAAGACAAATCATATTCTAGTTCAAGAACATATGACCATGTTGACATGAAGACAAAGATTCATCCATTGTCATGGATCACATAGAAGATCTACTTACGAGGTATGTACAATTTGGTTCTATAATGATTAACCTATGAGATATCCAGGTTACTAGCACAAGCCATTGAAGAAAACAAGAAGACATTATGAGGGTATGACTAGCTAGCATGCTAATCCAGGTATGTTTTTCCTATATCAAGTTAGAATCCTACCTTGTGTTAGGATCTATTATATAAGTATACATGGCATGATTGATAATGATTATTCATAGGTTTGAATAAACATGGGTGTATGCATATTATGTTTCTTACCTTAATTGATGATATGAATAACAAGAAGAGTCATGAAAGTATAGGTTTGAGTAATCACAGGTTTAGGCATATTATGTTTCTTACTTTAATTTATGATATGACTAACCATAAGAGTCCTTGAATACTAATGCTTATTATTTCTGTTTGAAATGATCATGACTATACATGCTTAAGATTTTTGTGTTTTGATATTATTGAGAATATACTAATAAATGTATGATTATGTATGAGATCTCGAGGATATCACAATAATGATACTTCTAAGCATGCATAGTGATCGAGGATGGATATAAGTTCAAGGACAGGTAATCCAGGAAGCAAAGATCAAGAGGGAGCACACTCCAGTAGTTTCTGCAAGGATGCAGATATTCAGAGGGAGTCAACCATTTTTCACAATCCACATCAGAATGGAGTTGCAAAGATTCAGAGGGAGTCCACCCAACAACCAAACAAAGATAAGTATTTGAATTGTCATTTCTTACATATTTGTTTGTTTAAATAATGTTGTTAAATGATGTATATGCTTATGTTCCTAGACTTAGGTTGTGTATTATGCATATTAGAATAATTGCATTAATGAACAGTATACTACTAATATGCATGTGATGGGTAAGTGGCCTATGGCACTGTACAACATTCCATTGCTACTTATCTAGAATGAAACCTCTTTGCTTACATGTTGGGAGTAGTGCAAACTCTTAACAATGTTCTGGTAGAGATTGGAAGGCATCTAGAAAGTTACAGGATATGGATGAATGTTGTACTGAAGCATTGGCTAAAATAATTGCATGACTGTATGACATATTTCTTTATGTGTAAGATTTTGTTCTGAAAACAATGAGATGTTTCTAATCATGCAATTTAACTTGTTTTGTAGGAAAGATCGTATACCTTCACCTAAAAAAGAAGGACTACAACATTTGTTCCAGCAACAAAGATATCTATTGAAGATATTGAAGTTCCCAGGATTTGGGATGAAGTAATGGAAGAATTCCATGATCAGTAGATCATGAAGAATGATGTTTGGGATGCAGTCCCAAGACTTGAAGGGAAGTCTGCTGTGACTTCCAAATGGATCTATAAGATCAAGCATGCTGCAGATGGTGGCACAGAGAAATACAAAACGAGGTTTGTAGCTCGTGGCTTCTCCCAGAAAGAGGGATTGAGTATGAAGAGACTTCTACACCTATAGCCAGGCACACTTCCATCATATCAGTACTTGCTCTAGCTGCAGTGATGAAATGGAAGATACACCAGATGGATGTCAAGACAGCTTTCTTGAATGGTGTAATCGAAGAGGAAGTGTATGTGGAGAAACCACTTGGTTTTGAGACACATGACGGGAAGTCATAGATGTGCAGAACTTGGTATGGTAGGATAGACAGCTTTCTATCCAGTTTGGGATTTACCAAGAGTAAAGCGGATTTTAACCTTTACTACAAGGTTGAGGAAGGCAATCCAGTGATACTATTTTTGTATGCGGATAACCTGTTTGTTACAGGTGAGGATAGATTGATTGCCGACACGCAGCGGAAGCTTGCTGCCGAGTTCGAGATGAAGAACTTGTGGATGATGCACTAATTTCTAGGCATAGAGGTGTGGCAGAGTGCAGATGGAATATTCCTTGGACAAGGGAAGTTTGTAGTAGAGATCCTGAAGAGGTTCGGGATGATGGACTGTAAGGCCATGGCCACACCTATGGCATCTAACTTGAAGCTTCTGTGTGATGCTTCATCTGATCTGGTTGATGTCATGATGTATCGTTAGATGATTGGGTCCTTGATGTACCTGACGAACACGAGACCAGATACTTGCTTTGCGGTGAACACATTGAGCCAGTTCCTGACGGATCTGAGGAGTGTTCACCTGGTTGCTGTAAAGCATATTCTGAGGTACCTGAAGGGTACAGTTGATTATGGGCTCAAGTGTGCTCTCTTGGTTTAGCAGGAAGCAGTCCTGAGTAGCACTGAGTATAGCTGAAGCAGAGTATGTTGCAGCTTGTTCAGCTAGTTGTGAGGAAATATGGCTTTGGAAGCTACTGTTTGAGTTATTTGATCTCCCGCCGGAGGCTACTGGTATCTTTTGTGACAACCAGAGTTGTGTGAAGCTATCTGAGAACCCGGTGTTCCACGACAGGTCGAAACAAATTGAGATCAAATATCACTATATCAGGGATATGGTGCAGAGAGGAGCAGTGAAGCTCCTGTATGTTATGACATATGAGCAAATTGTAGGTGTGTTGACGAAGCCACTAGCCAGAGTGAAGTTCGAGTACTTCAGAGAGAGGCTTGGTGTCCTTCAGATCAATGACATTTCGAGGAAGAAATGATGGAGACATTTGTTGAAGCCATTCCGAGCATGGTGAGAGGAGGATCCGTCCATGGCTGTGGATATAAGTGCTGGATAATGAGCATTAGGACGATGCTCCAGTTACTTCTCTGTATATGCATCATGTTGGATGTTGGATATGATCAGTTGGATCATTTATATGTATGTACGCATCATGTTGGATCCTGGATATGATCAGTTGGATCATTTATATGTATGTATGCATCATGTTGGATGCTGGATATGATCAGTTGGATCATTTATATGTATGCATCATGTTGGATGCTGGATATGATCATTTGGATCATGTGTATGTATCTGTAAATGTATAAGGTGGATACATTGTATGATCAAGTAGATCATGTATGATCATGTGGATCATGTATTTGTATATGTATCAGGGATACATTGTATGATCAGGTAGATCATGTATGATGATATGTATCAGGCAGATATTGTGTATGCATCAGGTGGATGCATTGTATGATCAGGATGATCATGGATGACGAGCTTCAGGATGTTGCTCCAGATGACATGCATCAGGACGATGCAGTGATGATGATCAGGATGATCATGTGTACATCATGATGATGTATGGTGAGTATCAGGTTGATACTCTGTGGCCGTGGAACAGGTTGTGCAGATAAGCATATAATTTGTGCCTTGGGAGGTTTGCAGATAGTCTTTCGAGGTTTTGCCTATGGCATGTAATCTGGCCCTGGGATATCTAGCAAATGCTCTTTCGAGGTTTTGCTTTGGGAGGACATATAATTTGGCCCTGGGAGATCTGCAGATAGTCTTTCGAGGTTTTTCCTATGGCATATAATTTGGACCTGGGATATCTAGCAGATGCTCTTTCGAGGTTTTGTCCTACGGCATATAATTCGGCCCTGGGAGATCCGATAGGTTGAGCTGTGTGCTCGTAATCAGTCCTGGGATGCTCTTTCGAGGTTTTTCCATGACCACATGTGATAAGTCCATGAGATCTGGACAGGATGAAAAAGGCCTCAGATGCTCTTTAGGGTTCTTGCTTGGTAAGACACTCTTTTAAGGTTTTGTGGTGGAGGTCACATGTAATAAGTCCTAGAGATCTGGACAGGATGAAAAAGGCCTCAGATGCTCTTTAGGGTTCTTGCTAGTCAAGAGACTCTTTTAAGGTTTTGTGACAGTCACATATAATATGTCCCTGGGAGATCCGACAGGTAGAGCTGTGTGCTCGTAACAGCCTGGATGCTCTTGCGAGGTTTTGTGACACACGTAATAAGTTCTGATATTTCCACAGTATGGCCAGTAATGATGAAGACCTGCAGGTGGTGGGCCTACATCCAGTATGAAAACGGATTGGCTCTGTAGAACTTCCTATGACGATTAGATTCAGAGATTGATTGAGATGACGATGACGATGATTCGAGGACGATGATTCACTGATGATGATCCAGAGAAGAAGACTTGTGCTAGCAGATCTGTGTCAAGAAATACCTTCCTAGTTAAGAGGGAGTGTTGATGTATATGTAACTTCGGAATGTATTTCACCCATGTATATTGTATTCCTATAGAGATGTTATTATTTCTCTATATGGAAGCGTTTGTATTCCTATAGAGATGTTATTATTCCTCTATACGGAAGTGTCGTCATTTATATTGTAAGTGTCGTAACTTATACTTGATGGGTTATTAGACCACCTTGATGGGGTCGGCCCTGTATGAGTCATGTGGGTAAATGGGTTATTAGACCACCAAGTGTGGGGTCGGCCTGGATTAAGTTAACCATGGGTTATGAGGCTAAGCTAGACAAGTCGGCCCCATTAGTTTATTGGGAAGGACATGACAAGTATAAATAGAGATTGGGAGATCTCTATTTGATCACTCATTACTCACACTTCTCTCATTCAGAAAGTGGTGCACTTGTGAGGAGGAGGATCTGCTGCTAGGAGAAGACTATCTCTTGTACTCTGGTTGTATCATTGCTCTATCTATCTCTGAGGAAGTTATTGGGGTTTTTCACCTTTATGGTTTTCCCCAAGTAAACTCTGTGTCTCTTGTGTGCTTGCATTATTGTGTCCATGATTGATATGCTATACATGTTGTTCTCTTAGTTAAGATCCTAGATCAGATTGAAGTAAATTTTGAAAAACTAACATTGTGCAGGAAGCTCGTAATCAATCTTGGGATGCTCTTTCGATGTTTTTCCTGATAGCATATAATTGCTCCTTGGGATATCCTATAGGTTGAGCAGGAAGCTCGTAATCAGTCTTGGGATGCTCTTTCGAGGTTTTGCTTGTTCGCATGTAATCAGTCCTGGGAGATCCTATAGGTTGAGCAGGAAGCTCATAACCAGTCCTGGGATGCTCTTTCGAGGTTTTGCTTGTTCGCATGTAATCAGTCCTGGGAGATCTTATAGGATGAGCATGAAGCTCGTAATCAGTCCTGGGATGCTCTTTTCAGGTTTTGTAGATGCACATAATTAGTCCTGAGATTCCACCGGATGGGCCGCTTGCAGAGATGATGAAGACCTACATGGAGGCTAGGCCTACATCCAACATGGAAAAGGGTTGGCTCTGTAGAACTTCCTATGACGCGAAGAATTGATAGATAGCACCAGTGATCGAGATGACGAGTACAGCAGCAGTGACAATGATGCTCCGTGATCTAGTGACGATGATCCAGCTCCAGTATTGAAGACTTGTGCCTATATGTATTGATGACCTGTGTTAAGAGAATAACTTCCTAGTTAAGAGGGAGTTTTGATGTATTTGTAACTTCAGAAGATATTCACTTGTATATTGTATGTATTACATTTGTACTTTATTGTATCCCCACCAAAGATGTATTATTCCTCCGATTGGAAGTGTCGTCATTTGTATTTGCAAGTGTCGCAAGTTACATTGTAAGTGTCGTAACTTATATTTGATGGATTATTAGACCACCTTAGTGGGGTCCGTCCTGTATGAGTTAAGTGTAAGGGTTATTAGACTCCCTTAGGGAGTTGACCCAGTTAGGGTAAAAGGCAGGTCAAGTTAAAGTATAAATAGAGTGGTTGCACCACTTTATTTGCTCATTCACTCACTCATCCAACTCACATAGTTGAGAGAGAGGAGTGCACACAAGTGGAGGAGGAGAAACTGTTGAAGACATCTATCTTTTGGGGTTTGATCTTTGTGATCTTTGTATTGGTTCTTATTCTATCTCTGAGGAAGTTGTGGGGTTTTTCACCTTCTTGGTTTTCCCTGAGGAAACATTATGTCTCTTGCATCTATGATTGTTATGTTGTGCATATTATTCTCTTAGTAGGATCCTAGATAATATTTGAATGAAATTATCGAAATTCTAACAATTAAAACAATACGCGACTCTTCAGCCATAGTAATTTGACTTGGATTACTTTCAGGGACAAGTTTCTCTTTGGCTTATTGAGTCTATAATTCGATGGATATTTCTTCTTTAGAATGCTTCTCCAACTCGCTATGTTCTTCTACCTGCATGTCATGGCATAATATTCCTTTCCTTTCCCATCATCTTTCTTGTCCTAACTTGATTCTTCCTAAATGGTTTTAATGCCCTCGCTATTTTTCTTCTCTTCCTCAAATGACCTCTACCTTTCATTATGAAAAGCCAAGAATTTTGTCTTTTCTTGACTATCTTGAATGTTCTCAATTCTTCTCAAAACATCTTCAAAAGTTTCATCTCCTTGGAATATAGCATCAAATGAACACTTCTCAAGATGATATGACTTGGTGTATTAAATCAACTTACAGTGTTCTTTGATGATATCTTTTGGGTCATGCCTTTTGAAGTTTTCATAGTGAAACCAAATATCTTCAAGTAGTTTTGCCTCCTTCTTGGCATGTTTGGTATTCAACAGAGTATAAATTCCAGGAGTAAAAGGAAAAGAAGTCCACAATCTGTTTTTATTATTCATTAAGGCAAGAGTGATTCTTGTGACCACTATTTGAAACGTTGTTTCTTTCAATACCAACATGTCTGGAACATACTTTGGAGTAGATGACGAGCTGATGTACATCTATAAATTTTGTTGTAAGAGAAATGTTGTTAATCCCTAAATGTGGGCACATTTCCCCTTATATGGGTCACATTAGTTGTTATTATCATCAGTATGGTTATATTAGTTATGTCAGCTTGGGTCATTAGTTGTTATTATCATCAGTATGGTTATATTAGTTATGTCGGCTTGGGTCAGTTAGTTGGAATTGTACCTCTTAGTCTCCTATATATAGGAAGGAGACCTTTTCATTTGGAGCATCTTGTCTTGTCTTGTCTTGTGTCTTAGTACATTGTATAAGGAGGTTCCCCCCTTTAAGAGGATTTCTATTCATCTATTTTCTTCATTCAAGTCGTGGAGTACTCTCTTTGATCTATATCTACTCTTTTCATGCTCTTTTTAGAAATTTGTTGCATAACAAATGCTCATCCAAAAACCAATCTCCAATCTCATTTATGCCATTTCTGGATTCTAGGGTAAATCTGGGAGCTTGTTGATTAAACAACAATGTCTATATCATAGAAGTACTTATTGTACTTATTGCTCCAAATAATTGAACAATATACATGTACAAGAACATGGGAAGGGGTCCAATGCCATTTCAAAAGATGAAAAGGGTGTTTTCCACAAACAACATCAATTAAATAAGCATACATGAAAAAGCCTTCTCTATAACCGTGTGGTTAGTCCAATGACTTTTTAACGGCTTGATGAATACTTGGAGATAGAATTTTAGCCCAATTGAAGATTGAACCATTTTTTGTAATCTGATAAACAATTGGTGCCCATTCCAGTCTAAAATGTTGGGCACATTTCTCACCATACAACCTACATAACACGGTGGCTATCAACTTATAGTGTTCTTTGAAGCTTTGGACAGTGCATAACCTATTTAATCCTGCTTTGAACAAGATTGAATCATACTACCATCATCTTACTAAGTCAACCATATCCGAGTCTTTAGCTTTAAATTCCCAAGAATTCCTTATTTAAATTAAATTCTAGTGGACTTATTTTATTCATACATACCAGTTATATCCTCTGGTATGAATGAACCTTTAATCTGGCGAGATGCATTAACTATTATATAAGTTCTAAGATCAACATGCACAGAAATATAGCGAAAGAATAAGCTCTAAGTTGTTTGATGGAATGTTATTAATTTCACATGTTGTAAGTTTTAATTGCATTTGATTGGAAAATTTAAATGAAACGAAAGGGATTCAATTTATGTTTAAAAACTAACCTTTATGGACGACTGGTGTCTGAGAGACATAATAAAAACTAATTAGAACATAATCTAGATCCGGATGACCGGAATTCAAGTATCCCTAATTTGAAATAATAACTTATAAATTACCTCCGTATGTCTGGTATCTGGGACATTCAAATTTGATTCATTAAAGAGGGGCCCATATCCAAAAGACCGGTATCTAAGTATACTAGAATTTTAAAGAATGCAACGGGAAGATCATCTCGGATATGGTACGTTATAATAGTTGTAACAAAGGATTTTTCGAAGAAAGTCAAGTGATTTGTAAACTGATTAAAGCCAGAAAATAAAGTGAAAGAATGAAATAAAACTATTACTTATTTAATATATTAAATACAAATTGAAAATGAAACGATATTTATAAAGGAAACAGTTATGAAAATCAATATCAAGCTATCTGCTATCTTATTTGTAAAATAAAACTAATAATAAAAATTTAGAGGACCCGTGATTTTATGAAAATATCATAAAATTATGTTGTAGTAGGCACAACAATTGGCTACACATTGGGAGAACCAATTATCTATTGTCATTATGTATTAGTTCTCAAATAGTCATGGGTATCTCATTAATACTTAATAATTTGAATTAGATGAGTAACCAATTTCAAGTATTTGCAATTTAACATATCATTTTCAAAGAACAAGTTTAATGAAATTTATTTATTTATGAGACAAATAGCTTTAAATTGGATATGAATTTAACCAAAAGGTCTTTCTTATTATAGTACACAAACATTTGCAGGTATGTGTTCCTCATTTCTCATTACCCAACATTGCTTCGCTACTCATGAGCATCCATAGCCTCGACAAATGTGCCTTATTATCATACAAGCATGGCCCCGATACCAACAAGAATCCATAGCCTCGACAAGTTTACTTGTAATTCCCACACTTTTATAGTGCTTTAAACTTCCTATTTGTTAACATTTATATTTGAACATGTTATACAACTTGAAGAAAACTTTATACTCAAAACGAGAACTCTAGCCATAAAAACCCATATTTTTTCATAAAAAACACAAAAAAACAACCCCGAATAAAAAAGTGGTGCTTTTTTATTTGGGGTCAAGCATATAGAAATGAACCAAATTTTTTGTTATTGTTGTTTGCAAAAATATTAAAATCAATCTCTAAATTGAAAACTAATGCTACCGGTAGCACACTTTTTCAAAAAATGGTATTTTTATATGATTTTATCAAAATTGAAAATTGTGCTTATTTAATCTCTTAGTAACACTATATAAAACTTGCATTGAGTTAAACACAAATTATTCAATAAATAATTTGATTACTCTTTTCATATAAAATACAAAAAAATATGATATTCATCATAAAATCATATACTAAACCATAAGACGTAGAAGTAATTCATATTAAAATTCAGGCACTCCTTTAGAGTTGCCATACAAACAATAGCATATTAATAAAAAAGACAAAATGTTTCATGTGCAAATATTCAAATCAACACATGGATTCTAACACACCATCAAAAGCTACATTTTCTTCAGATGGATGACTGGATGAAGATGTAGATGACTTGTATTCTTCTCTACTATCAATGAGTGCACCATCTGAATCTCCATGTATGCCCAACATTTCATATGCCATATTCCTTCTAGACCTATGCCTTGGTTTAGAAAACTCCCATGTTGCAACTATTTATGGTGCAAACAATCTTTTGATAATCTATATAGTCTTGGAGCGAAGAGTGCCTTTCTTTGTCAACTGGAAGTCATAAAATAGTATGTCAACATCCTCTAATTTCAAAATGTCTATGAGATGATGATTTACATTTTAACCCTTTCTTTTTCTCTTTTTGCAAACCTTTTTCTCGATCACCATCTCCGGCTTGTACACACCATCAAATGGGTGTGTGTCTGTTGCATACCAGTGTATTTCAATAGATATAATTTCTTCATTTTCTTTATTGACCTTCATAACTTTTGCAATCGAGAATGGATAACCATGTGGATCTTCTGTGGCCAAAACTGCAATCATGCAACCCTCCTTAATATCTTGTACTGAGCCTCTATAAATGTCTTCCATTGCCTCACGCTGTGCAGATGATCTTCTAGACCCAATGTACATTTCCCTTTCTTCTGGTTGAGAAGTCTCAACACCTTCAGGCTCATCATTTCTCTCCTCATTTTCATTTGACATAATTTGTGGCCAACCAAATGGAGTCTTCACAAAAATATCTCCATTTGTAGAGTTTGTAATTATGTCATTTTGCTCCATGAAAAATGACTCCCACCAAATAGAATCAACAACATCAAAATAGTCATATGTATCTTTGCTAGACTTTTTGATTTCTTCCAAGCATTGAGAAGAATCAACATCTCTATTGTGTCGGCGTGAATTTTGAATCTCAACAGCTAATTGCAACAACGATAACTTTGAAGCATACATTTGACGACCTGGGATGAATTTCAGAAATGCTAACCTGATGTAGGGCCCCCATTCTGCACTTGTTCAGTACTTCTTAACCCATAGTAGTGTTTTCCCATCAATTTTTTATACGAATTTGATGCTGAAAGCTCATGTCATTAAGTTTCTCAATGCACCTTTCTTCACCATGCGATCCCAAAATAAATCTTCGCATGTCAATAGTTTCCTCCAATGTTAGTACAACAGGATCTAGACTATATGTTTTTCTAATAATTTCAGTTAATGAGGGTAGGCTCCCAAAATTCTTCCTCCCCAATGTCACTGCAAAAGAGCTAAACATTTGATCAATATGGTCATGTGTATGCCCAACAAGAAGGAAACCAACGTTAACCTTCTGAAAAATTCCCAATTCAACAAGCATGTTCAGATAACCAAACAGGATCTGATTTTTGTTTTCCCGGCTGGTGTTGTCCAATTGTAGATATAGAACTTGAGGAAGATTACGAGACCAATTAGTTAGCACATGGTGAAGTATGGTAATGGTCACATTAGTGAATGAACCAAAATCTAGACCAATATTTCCTTTACCTTTGCAAGAAGTTTCAGAGTCATCACCCAACACAATGGTTGGACCCCTAGAAGAATCAAGAGAGGAAAAGATTTCTCTTGTAGACACCATATGTATTGAAGCTCCAGAATCTATGATGAAAGAGGTAGGATTGGATGTTCTTTCCATCAGAGCATGCACTCGCTCCTTGTCTTCAGAATTTTGTCCTCCTTCATTCCTTCTTGTGCTCTCAGAAAGAGGGATATTGGATTTCTCCAGGAGTTGAGCCATTTGATCAATGGTCTTCTTCATGTAGGATCTCTCAGGATGAAATCCCCTATTGCAATAGGTGCACTTAGCCTTCTCTTTCTTCTTATTTGGATTCCTCTTGAATTTGAAGGAGTATTCATGAACTTTATGTTTGTATTTCTTCTGATCAGTGGGTTTATTGAAATTGCCCTTCTTCTTGCCTTTCGAACTCTTTGAATCTCCAACAACCAAACAATGATATTTTGATGGATTTTTGATTTCTCCCATTAAGACCAACTTGTCTTTTTCTTGTGTAAGATATTCCATGAATTCTGACATAGTAGGACTCTTCCAGTTTCGAACTGCCTTCCTTGTAGCATGGAAGGTCGAAACAAAGGCTGAATAATCTGGGCCAAGCTTGGAGAGGGTGGCCAAGATCAATTGCTCATATTTTTTATCAATTAGACATTGCTTCAATTGAAGAACAAGTGACTTGAACTTTGAGAAGAAGTCTTGAAGGTTCTCGAAATTACTTGGACTCAGTGAAACTAGTTCATTATCCAGTTGGTGGCCTCTCAATTCATCTGTCTTGCCAAACAAGTCTTGGAGATTCTCCCAAACTTCACTTGGAGTGGTAAGCCCATCTAGATGGAATAGAAGATCCCTGGATGTGCTGAGACACAAGAGACCATAGGCTTCATCTCTTATGTTGTGCCATTTTTCCTTCTCAATTGCTGAGGTAGGCTCAGTTTCAGTTGTCATAATCACTCTGTAGAGGCCTTTGCTCCTCAACATGATCTCCATTTGCGCTTTCCAGTCAAAATAATTGAATGGAGTGAGGATGATATGATGTGATTGATCCATGGAAGCTCTGAAATATCTTTTGGATTGGTTTGGGTGCGCAACTAGATGCTCAGTTGCGCACCCTGGGTGAATGAATGTGCCCTGTAGATGACTGAATGCGCCCTTCTTGAGACTGGTTGGATCCTGCAAGACAATAGAAGGAGAAAAGAATATGTTGATTTCTCTGATACCTTGTGAAATTTATATCACACCAATATCTGATCAAGAAATTTCATCCTCTCACACATTACCTCACACAACTAGTCAAGAACATTGAAAAACAATCAAGTATGATGCAAACATAATTTCTCTATTGAATAAATTTACATCATCCAACCTTGGTGAATTAAATGGCTGCAAATATATAACATTAAATCATAGATTTGAAAGCAAAAGGTTTCCATTCGAATCCTCACAAAAGTAGGCTTACTAAAACTATGCAAAACCCCCCTAGGTGGAAAGTGTGCTTTCCAAGTCACCTCTAAGGCTCACGAATTTATGAATTAGTGATCAAATGGTGATGTATCATGGAAAATCATGCTAAATCCAGAATTTGGAAGGATGAAACATCATGGAGGATAAGTTGGCCAAAAAACAGTTAAGACTAGTCAACTAGCTTTCACCTTTCACCAAAAGTGGTAAAAATCAATAAAAAGCAGTAAGGCACCTTTCTATTCCAGGATTAGATAAAATCAGCCAGAATCAAATCAAATCTTATCCATAATCTTTAGAAATGCGCCCAGGTGAGTCTAGGATGCTTGTGGTCCACGCATTGATGACTTGTGGTCCACACAATGGGTATTTTAGCCAACTACCTAGTCTAACACCTAGGAATTAATAAAAAATGATCAATAATTTTATACTAAGGTATTAAATGACATGGATGGATTTTAAATATTCCAACATCGACTACTTACTTTATACATTCCATTGTTTTCATGTTTTGAATGTGGTTCATGGGACTAAGGGTGCCACTCAGAAGGCTACCCAAGATTTATATCAATGTGCTCAAATTTGTTAGAGGTGTATTTTGAGATAGGTCACAAACTACACTACCATGCCAACAAAAAAACTTACATGAGAGATATACCAATGATATCATTGCCCCATAGGGAATCTATTAAGACGGTTCTCTCATAATGGTATTCTCTATACCTAGACACTTATATTGAATATTTTTCACTCTACTAGGAGTATTACTTATGTCTAAGTATTATTGTCTGGACAAAATTCTCAAATCCCTGATATTCTATATGTTTTTTAAAAACACACACACACATACTCCAAGGAGATCTAGTTTGGAATCATCTCATCTCATATTTTTTTGTATCTGAAATACATTGTAAAGGATCTTCCCCTCTAGAATAGGATGGTTACTCATTTTTATTGCATTCTTAATGAGTTTCAATACTATCTCTTCTTGTTTTATGCTATTAGGGAATTTGGTGCATAAAATTTGGTATTAGATCCATTCTCACTATAAATTTAGTTATGTGATGTTTCAGACAACGAAACGTGGAGGGGCCATAAAGGATATATTGAACTAGTTGTTATTATATTTTCAGGTCTTGATTCATTATATGTGTAGAGTTATTCCCTATGAAAGTTAGGGCTTTTTAATAGTCCAAAAACTAGTCTCAAACAGGTGTTCCAGGAAAAACTGTTATATTTGAAGTTTAAAATATCCAAAATTGAGTGAGACCTAATGCATCAAAAATAATATATACAATAGTATTTGTGGTATCAATTTCAGAATCAGATACTAAAAATTGGACACGTGGTAGGCCGTACACTTTCGCTCTCCTGGAAGGGACAAAAATAACAAGTTTTGGAAAACTTAACATAACTCTTTATTGGCACATAATGTTTAGGTTATACATATGGAATTGTAGGGAATACATAACAGGATGCTGTAGGATTTTTTTTTGATATTCATAGGGGCTGAAATTACAGATATTCCTCAGTTGGAAGGTTGGACCAAAAAAAATCTCCAAACTAGGGTTTTTAAAGGTATGTTAACTTTGAAACGTGCATAAATTTTGATTGAAAAACATGTCTTGGGTATTCAAAAGGTGTGATGAACATTAAATAGAGAAGAATTATATTAAATGTCATTGGGATGAATTGCAAAATGTTGTAGCGAAAAATTCTACACCCATTAAACCTCTTGAAAGCTTAACCATGACTAATGATGAAATGAAGAAATGAGATACGAGCTGTCCAAATTGAATGAAAAGTTATTGACACATTTTCAATTGAAAAACCAATAAGGTGGCAGAGAAAAAGAGTTGAAAATGAATCTCGAAAATATGTTCAATAAGGAGGATCTCAGGGGGATGGCCAACAAAGAGGATCTTAGGGAGATGGCTAGTAAAGAGGATCTCAGGGAGATGACCAAGGATATAGATAGAAAATAGAATCTCGAAGTTATGAAAAATGAATATTTGAATGTGATAAGGCATGTCCTTCCTCGTGATGCATATATTAAAGTATAAGAGAAGGAGAACAAGAGGGGCTTGTCATAGTCACATATCGAGAAAATTGAAAAATAGCTAGAGAATAAGAAGTTCGAGTCCTTGACATTTGAGTATTCATCACATCATCATGGGTTGAACCCCACAACAAGGAACTACATTATTCCAAAGATTGAAATGATAAACTTTGAAGGCAATGATCCAATTACATGGATATTCCAATTGAAGCAATTATTTGATCTACACCAAGTGCCAAATTTACAAAAAGAAACTATCGCATCCTTGAATTTAGAGCCTGACCAATTTGTATGGTACTAATGGCTTTGTGACCGTAAAAAGTGCTCTATTGTCTCTTGGTATATATTTATGGAAGAATTGATTTCACATTAAGGGGATATTAAGAGAAACACATTCTTTAGCCAATTGATAAATCTCAAGCAAAAAGGTCCAGTTACATATCACATCAAGTTGTTTAAGAAGTTAAGTCTTATAATGAAGAAAATTTTAGAAGATAATTTGTTGGATCTCTTTATGGGAACTTTAAAGGAGAATATTCAACCTGAAGTGGGTATCTTTGAACCTAAGTCATTAGAAAGTTCTTTTAGTCTAGCAAGGAAAATTGAAAGTAAAATTGTGGCTCTAGAAGGAGGGCATGAAAGTAAAAGTATGGCTACTAGGAGAGTTGATACTACCACATAGAGAGAGAAATGTTTCCTCTCCAAAATCTACTCATCCTAATACTACAAGATTGACACCTCAACAGGTGGAGGAAATGAGAGCAAAGGGACTATGTTTCAATTGTGACAACAAGTACAGTAAGGGGCATAAGTGTAGTGAGCATAAATTATTCTACATAGACTATGAAGAGGACGATGATAAAAATTCGGGAAAACCTCAAGAGGTATATATAGAAAATACTACTCCAACCATATCTTGTCATGCATTGGTAAGAATTATCACTCCTCAAACTCTCGGGATAGAAGGATATATCAAAAAGGGAAAGGTGACAGTGTTGATTGATTATGGTAGTATCCATAACTTCATTGATTGTAGATTATCCAAACTTCTCAATTGATTTATATATCCTACACTAGAATATCAAGTAATTTCGATTACATATGGAGGAACCATAAATTGTTCAAGGACGTGCCATAGTATTAACCTTACTATGTGTGAGTATTCATTGGATATCCCAATGCCTTGCAATCCAAATGGGTGGTGTTGATGTTGTACTAGAGTTCCAATGGATTCAACAATTAGGAATAGTGGCTATTAATTTTTAGGAACTATCCATGATATTCTCTTAAGAAGGAAAGGAAATTGAACTTAAAGGTATTCCATGGAAAACCTCTAAAGTGAAAATCTCTAACAGCTTGACGAAATTGTTGAAAAAAGGACACCATGGAGAAACTGTACAAGTGTGCTCACTACTTGTTCCTGCATCTATAAACTCCATTCCATTGCATCCCCAACAAGTTATTGATAATCATTCCAAGGTATTGGGAGAGATTCCTAAAGGCCTTCCACCCGTTCGGGATCATGACCATGCTATTCACTTGTAACCAGGAAGTGTGCCACTGAACATTAGACCCTACAGGTACCCACATGCACAAAAAAGTGAGATTGAAAAATTGGTTCAAGAAATGTTATATGCAGGCATCATTCAACCTAGCCAAAGTCCTTACTCTGCACTAGTGGTAATAGTTCACAAAAATGAAGGTTCATGGCGTATGTGTCTATATTATAGAGAGATAAAAAAGATGGGCATTAAAGATAAGTTTCCTAGTCGCCATTGATGAATTATTAGATATATTACAAAGAGAAAAATTATTTATCAAATTGGATCTTTGTTTTAGATATCACCATATCAGAATGAGGAAAGAAGACATTCCAAAAATAGCCTTCAAAACACATCAAGGTCATTTTCTTTTAGTGATGCCACTTGGCCTTACCAATCCACCTTCCACATTTCAAAGCTTGATGAATTCTATATTTAAATCATTCATGAGAAAATGTGTGTTAGTATTTTTTGATGATATATTTATCTATAGAAAATATTGGGAAGAGCATGTACAACATGTTGACAAGGTCTTAAAACTATTGGAGGAGCACTAACTATATGCCAAGCCTTCTATGTGTGCTTTTGGGGTTCAGGGAGTGGAAATTTTGGATCATATTGTATCAAACAAAGTCGTCAAAGTGGATCCTAACAAAATTAAGGCTAACATGGAATGCCCAATTCCTAAGACATTGAAGAGTCTTAGATGATGCTTAGGATTGATAGGATACTATTGTAAGTTTGTCAAGTATTATGGTCAAATAGAAACACCTCTAACAAGGTTATTGAAAAAAGAGTCATTCTCTTGGACTCAAGAAGGAACCAAATATTTTGAAAAAGATAAAGTGGCTATGTGTACAACTCATGTACTACCCACACGTGACTTCACAATTTTTTTTATTGTGGAATGTGATGCCTCAGGGAATGGAATTGGTTTAGTTTTAATGCAAGGAGAAAGGCCCATTGCCTCTAAAAGGTGCCAAGTTAAAGGAAAAAAAATTACTCAAACCAATTTATGAAAAGGAAATGTTGTCCATACTACGTGTAATTAATATATGGAGCCCTTACCTAATAAGAAGACACTTCAAGGTAAGAACATATCATGGCAGCCTTAAGTACTTTCTGGAACAATGGTTATCCTTAGAAGAGCAACAAAAATGGGTTACAAATATGTTAGGTTATGACTTTGAAATTATCTAAAAAAATGAAAATAGAATGTGGTGGCGATGCACCTTCTAGAAAAGAAAATGACACCAAGGGATTACTTTGTGTTATTTCCATTATGCAATTTGATTGGGCAGAAGAAGCGAGGACAACATGGAAACAAGGTCAAAAGGAATGCATGATTATTCAACAAGTACAAGAGGACCTCAATTCACTAGATAAATTTGCATGGAAGAATGATTCACTATGGTACCAAGATCGCTTATATTTATGTAAAAAATCTCAACTCAAACAAAAGATCCCTTTGGAATTGCACACTTCTCCTATAGGAGGAAATTTAGGGTTTTTGAAAATGTATCATGAGAACAAAAATGATTTCTTTTGGGAAGGTCTTAAAATGGATGTCCAAAAGCTTCCGAAAGAATGTTTGGTTTGTCAACAAAATAGAGAGACAATCAAGACACCAGGTATTTTATAGCCATTAGCCATACCAAGGTCTCAATGGAATTGATCACAGGTCTACCAAATTCAAAAGGAAATATTTTCATCATAGTAGTGGTGGATCAAATCACAAATTATGCCCATTTCTACTCTCTTCTCATCCTTTTAAAGCAAGTACAGTAATTGTGGCATTCATGGAAACAAATCAGAAGCTACATGGAACCCCCAAGATTATTGTAAGTGATAGAGATCCAATTTTTACTAGTATTTTTTGGAAGGGATTATTTTCTTGTTTGGGCACTCAGTTGGCTCACAACCCCTCTTACCATCCTCGATCTCATGGGAAAACTGATATTATGAATAAATACTTAGAAGGGTATATTTTTTGCTTTGAATATCATAAACAAACTCAATGGGACAAATTGTTTCCCTTAGCGGAATCGTGGTACAACACACTTTTCCATGCTTCATAAAAAATTTCAATATTTATGGCACTTTATGCTATCATCCTCCTTCCATCACATCGTTCTTTAAAGAAAAAGTTAAGGTTCAAGCAGTGGAGGATCATGAAGAGTACCAATAATAATTTCTCCAATTATTGAAGGATAAATTGGTTATAAAACAAAATAGGATGAACCAACAAGAATATCAACATCGTAGTGAAACGGAATTTGAAGTGGGAGATTGGTATTTTGAGGCTACAACCATACAAACAAATATCCCTCAAGCAAAAAAATAAGGACAACAAATTAGAACCAAAGTACTATGGTCCCTATAAGGTGTTGCAAATAATTGGAGGTATGGCTTATAAATTGGAGTTATCGGCAATCACGTGTACATTCAGTCGTCCATGTTTCTTGCCTAAAAAAGGTAGTTGGTGACAATATCCCATTCCATACTATTTTACCAGAGATTGATGAAGAAGAGAAATTAATACTTGAACCTGAAACATCATTGAGAGAAGGATCAAGAAACTATGAAATTAAGCAATTATTGAGTACCTCATCAAGTGGAATAAATTTCCAATAGAAGAGGCAACATGGGAAGATGAGTTCTTCATGCGGAAACATCCAGAGTTAATCAAGTGTTGAGGACAACACTTGTTTGAAAGGGAGGGGAATGTTAAGCCATATATATTGTGACACTACATTTCTATTATCATATTAAGCATTATCTTTATGGGACATATTACTCCCCTTAAAAAAAATTGAATAGTGGCTACAGGCCTATTAGATAGCTAGAAATGGTTGCACACACACACACACACACACACATATGTATATGTATATGTACATACATATATATATGTGTGTGTGTGTGTGTATGTATATGTATATGTACATATACGTACACATACACATACATATATACATATATATACACATACACATACACATACATATATATATGTATGTGTATGTAGATGTACATATATATATGTACATATATATACATATATATATGTACATATATATACATATAATATATATGTATGTGCATATATATATATATTATATGCACATACATGTGTATATATATGTACATATAATATATATACACATACACATACATATATGTACATATACGTACACATACACATACATATATACATCTATATACACATACATATAGATAGATGTAGATGTATGTGTATGTGTATGTGTATATGTATGTGTATATATATGTATATATGTATGTGTATGTGTACGTATATGTACATATATGTATGTGTATGTGTATATATATTATATGTACATATATATACACATGTATGTGCATATAATATATATATATGCACATACATATATATTATATGTATATATATGTACATATATATATATATGCATGTGCATATGCATACATACATATATATATGTATATACATGTATACATACATATGTACGTATATGTACATGTATACATACATATACATGTACATATATAATATACCTGTACATGTACATATATAATATACATGTATATACATATATACATGTATATTATATATATATATATATATATATATATATATATATAATATACATGTATATATGTATATACATGTATATTATATATATATGTATATACATGTATACATGTATATATATGTATATACATACATATACATAATATACATGTACATACATACATACATATATATATGTATGTATATGTATATGTATATGCATATGCACATACATACATATATATGTACATGTATATGTATATGTATATGCATATGCATATGCACATACATACATATATATGTACATGTATATGTATATGTATATATATACATAGACGCACGCACATACATACATATGTGTTTGCGTCTATGTATATATATACATACATACATACATACATATATGTATGTATGTCTATATATAAGTACATATACACATACATACACATACAAATATATACATATATATACATATGTATATACATACATATACATATATATAAGGAGATCTAATTTCGAATCATATCATCTCATCTTGTTTTGTATATGGAATAGAGTGTAATGGAGGTTTCCTCCTCAAATAAATTGGTTACTGATCTTTTTATTGTATTCTTAAGGCGTTGGAATACTATGTCTTCTTGTTTTATGGTATTTTTGGGGAATTTGGCACATAACAGGTACTATGCAAAATATATGCAACATATAAGGATCTAATTACTATTCAACAAAAGACAACTAACGAAACCACGATGTTTTATATCTAGTCCTTCTATACTCAATCTTACTCTCCCATAAGTTAGTGGGGCTCAATCCCATCCTCAAGATAAAGAGCAGGAGGATCAAGATTGTTCGATCATTGTGTAGGGGTTTTTAGAAATAATATCAAGTAATACTTTTTGGTTTCAATATTTCATAAAACATGCCCAAGTGTTAACACCCAAAAATTGTTCACTAGCTCATCTCTCTAGTCACATAACCCATTTGTCCACTTTTCCTACATTTTTGGCCTCCAAAACCCTAAAAAGCCCTCAAATGGTAACCAAAAAGGAAAAAATCATTATTTCCCTCAATTAATGAAATTCCTTCAAAAAATGTCAAAAACCCTAAAAAAAGGGTAAAAATTCCCCAAAATAGAATAAAAAGGGGAAAAAAGTCAAAAATAGATTCAAAAAGAGGGAAAAACCTAAAACAATTTACCAATACTATTGGTTGCTCAAAACTACGGGTCAATACTCCACCATCCAAAACCTTTATAAAAGGTGATGGAGGATTCCCATTCAACATCCATGATCAATTCTTCACCTCCTTATGCTGTCGAAATTCCTGTTGAACTTTAGCCTATCACCTTAAGCTTTTGTTTCCCATTTTAGTTGAGTTTTGGCCAACCCATTGAGCATTTGGAGAAGAGCAAGGAACCCTGGAGACTTGGTGCACTACTCATGTACAGTTGCAAGGATTCTTACAACCTCACCTTTTGAGGTAACATTTTATTGTAAACCATTTTTACACATTAATACAGAAAATCATATTTTCATTCATGGGTTCCCTTTTGTTTTATTATTGTAGTAGTTAATTTGTTTAATTTTTATTTCCATTGTTTTTTTTTCCTTGGAAAAAGTCCGTAATTTTATTTCAAAAAGATGATTAAAATTACATTCTGCACATGTAGTAGAATCACAAGGATCCCTACATTTTCACATATTTCTGTCCCATATAAGCAGAAACAACAGCTTATAAGGAGCTGAACCAAAATAACCCAAAGAAAATCTTCGCCACAAGAAGATGAATCTTGAACAGCAAAGAGAAACCCAAACATTGCCACAAGAAGAAAAACAGGACCCTGAGCAATGTGCCACAAAACCCCCGCCGGCCATCAAGATTAGCAAGACGTCTTCAGCTTCCATCAGAACCGAAACCCTCAACGGGAGAAACAGTAGATCCAAGTCTGTGGACGAGCAACAAACTCAATGGATCTCCCAAACCAGCGAACTCAGCC
Source organism: Larix kaempferi (assembly GCA_027924585.1). NCBI lineage: Eukaryota > Viridiplantae > Streptophyta > Pinopsida > Pinales > Pinaceae > Larix > Larix kaempferi. The sequence goes on along the minus strand of BSBM01000182.1, from coordinate 4,308,886 downwards.
AGCAACTCCTGATGAAGAAAATGGCCAGGCAAAAATCCCTAGACGCCTCCACCGACACCGACCACCAGGACCCAACGCATCAGCACTGCTCCGCCTGTGATCTTTGCAACAATCCGCATAGAAGACCGCCATTAGCCTGCCGCCAGAATCCCTGCGCTGCCTCCACCGCACGCCGTAGTTGGAATCCTGCAAGAAAATGTACTATGCAAGGATTTCGCTCCAAGAACCGCGTTCGATCGAGACAATCCATATCCCAACTTTCGCTCATCAATGAAATAATCCTTGAACAGCGACAGCCTGCTTTCCTTCACTTCCTTGCAGATCTTCAAGTACCCTCTGAGAAACGGCCTGAGAACAGGAAGCTCTGGGCCAGGCGGCTCCTCTCGCCATTGAGAGCCTTGAGGCGAAGAAACAGCGGGTCGTCCTCGCTCTCAAATATCCTGTCAAACATCATCCTGTACATGATATTATACATCACAAGCTGCAGACGCCTCCTGATCACATACCAGTGGTGGAAGCCTCGGGCCGTTTCTTGATATTCCACCGCCCGGCCGATCTCGTCCTCCCACGCAAATCTGTCCACGCCCTGGGTGCAGGACTTCCTTCGCGAGATCCGCCGACGTCACCACAACCAGATTCCTCTGCCCCATCTTCAACAGAAAGATCTCGCCATACTTCTTGGCCAATTCGCCCAGGTTTCTGTGATTCCCCCACCTGCAGCCAGTTGCCGAAGATCTCACCCTCCATCGTAGGCAAAATTAATATATTCTACAGGAAGCTTAAGATAACCCCGTGGATGAGACCTTTTCTTAAACGCCCAACGGCGTAAAGAAAGTCCGTAGTTAGTTATGGCGATTACTTCAATCCTTTCACCCTCTGCTCCGATGTGCCTTCGAGCCAAGCCGCCGTCGCCACGAGCCAAAGCAAAGAGGACAAGAACCCACCGCCTGCATCAACGCTCACAAGCTGGTGCCAGCGCGGTAGAACACTGCGCTAGAGAGAGCCACCACGGGCCACCACCACAGGCATTCAAGCTATACCAGTCGCCTCTCAAGGGGAAGGAGAGGGGCCGGCTAGGGAAGGAGCCCCAGCCGTTAGGAACTCTTTTATTTCCATTGTTGCACTCACATATATTAGTTTAATTTGTTTATTTACTAGTTTTTACTCATTTACATGAACTGCTACTAAGGGTTCCAGAATCCTTAGTAGGTGCTCTTTAGCACGAGCTGGTGTGGTGGTATAATTGCAAATCAACAAACTTATGATATAGGCAAAACTTAATGAAAACATGTTGGAAATACAATATTGGAATTAAATGGCCATACATGAAATGCTACTAATGATAAACAAATTATTATAGGAAAGTATGACAAAAAACTACAAGAGAAACAAAGCATTTACAATAAGTAGGAAAACCACAATTAAATTGAATCTAATCTATCAAACATGTAACAAAATGCAAGGGTCCATGTATTTTTTTGAGGGGGCCCTCCCCAAGACGAGTACAAGAAACTATGGAAAAAAAACCCCTAACTACTCAAATAAGATCAGCATTCCTTATTTATTAATAAAAATAGAGATTACTTATTGTAAAATGTACCAAAACTTAAACAGTGTTGCGCATAGTCTGAAACTTCAAATGTATCAAATTTATAACAACTATCCAATGTTGGTTCGTTCCCTCTGGTCTAATTTATAACAAAAAAATCAAAATAGTTTTGGAGCATTCGCCCCCTATCCTTTGGAAATCAATTGAAATCGCGATCTTGAATTTTGGGTGAGTGTGCCATCTAGGACTGAACTCAAACTCGACTGAACTTGAGAGATATCATGTATCTTAAGACCAGATAGCTCATTAACTATTTTCTTCTTTAACAATCCTTTTTTCTCATCCTCTTCTTTACGCCTTCGCTTTATCATAACTTCAAGTGCCAGTTGGTTAAATCAATTATTGAAATAATTGGAGATCAAAAGCAGGGACAATAATTTAACCAACTATCGTTAAATTCATTAATCACGCAAGAAAAAACCTTTAAGGATTAATTATTACAAAGTTTATTCATATGATGCACATTCTAAATCCTTGTGTCCCCTTGCTAAGCTCCTATATGGTGTGAAAATGGGTCAATAAACCTACCAAAAATGAGGTTCATCACCCCCCCCAACTAGAGGGTTGTGCATCCTTGTGCAACAAAAATGATTATTGTTTTCTTGGTGTTGAAGACCCTAGCAGTTATGCATATACTTATCTTCCATCATACGTGATGATGCAAATGGAAACTCCCTTCCTATAGTAACATGAAGTTTTCTCTTCCTGTCTCTGATTGTTTCTTTCTTCACATGCATCCATAGATTGACCTGCATTGAGAGGAATCAATAGAGGAGGAGTGAATTTTAGCCCAATCCACCTTAATTTATTTCTTATGTAGAGTTTCTTTGTATAATTGAGCTCTGAGTAAGATTGTTTGCAAGCTAGTAGGGGAGTGTGGCTCCTTCTCTTTTACATCAAGTGAAAGTTTCGCCCGCCTATCTTAAAATTATTCAAAATACCCTTCCTTTTATTCCCCAACCACTTCTTCCACTCCCCTACCTACTTCTCCTCTAGTATTGGGATTATTTCTTTATCTGAGCATAGGGTTTCATGATCTTTGATGACCACCTTAGAATTGACAACCTCAGCGATGGTCCATAGCTCGATGCCCCATTCATATGCCAGATAGCTTAACATTTATTGTTCCCTCTCAAGCTCATTGTGTAGCCATGAACTTAATTCCCTCAGCTTCACATCTTGTACATATGGGTTTGGGGACCATTTGTAGGGATGTGGTAGCACGTAATTATGCTTATAAAATTCACTTGCTTCTCTTTTTCTATGCCTTGCTAGTAGATATCCATGAAGTGATTTGGTGTGTCTACTTCACATGGCAGTTGATTCTTTAGTCTCTCCAACATAAATTAGTACAATTTCTCCTTCAAAAATGTTGTGTAGACCCTAGAAGGAGGTATGTGTAAATTTTTTTGAGTTTGCAGCTTGCTGGTTTATGTCAACATTTCAGTGGTTTTCATTTCCAATCTGTTTTGCATTGGTTGAAAACTACTTATGCAATTTTCTTCAACAATTAAACACGCTGTAAAATCATACTAACAGATAGAAAAGTAATTTTAACAAGCACACCATAAAAATGAGACTAAATTTTTTTCAGCAATTGTGCCCTGGAGAAACCCCCACGGGGAAAACCAGTAAGAGAGAGAGAGAGATTATATTTCTTCAGCAAATATTTTAGTACAAATATTACAGTAAAAAATTGTACTTATCTGACCAACCAAGGTCACCCAGAGTTCTGCCTCGATTTCTGTGCCAACATGTATCTCGATTTATGAACCTCACTGCCTCGATTTCTATGCCATAATTCTGTCTTGATTTCTGTGTACAGTTCTATCTCAATTTCGGTGCTTGAACAACACCTCGATAACTGTGCCAACCCCCTCGAAAACTATGCAACAGAATGCCTCGAAAACAGTGCAAAAAATTACAGACCATACGGATTCTAGAAATATGTGCCTAAACTTTCTTGGAATTCATGCCCAAATTTCTGTGCAGAAATATGTGCCCCACTCCTCGGGATATGTGCCTAGCTAACTCCTCAAAAATCGTGCTGTACAAACAACATTAAATACTGTTGTACGGTTCCTTTAATTTTGTGCTAACAGAGACTGCCTCGGGATTTGTGCCAAGCTGAAATGATGCTGCTGTCTCAATTTCTGTGCAGCTGGAAACTTCCTCAAACCCCGTCTCGAAAATCGTGCCAATTCTCTAGCTCTCTCTCTTTCTCTTTCTCCTCACTTCAATCAGCAAAAGTGAATGTGAATGCTTCCCTCATACCTTTTTTTATCAAATCCTAGGGTTTCCTAAATCCAATGGATGAGATAGATTTAGATCTATGGTTGAAATTAAATGCTCCATTTATTTCTCATAAATAATTAATTTCACTCACCCACTTAAATTTATCAAAAAGTGACTTTCATTTTATAAAGTCTCATTAAGTGTATTTAATGTGAGGGTCACCTTTTTCCCCCTTCTAAGTGACTTTAGGAAAAAGTCACTTGGGGAACACTTCCCTAGGTACAAAAACTAACACTCCCTCTTACCGAGAAAGGTGTTCTGCACCAATCCCAACTTATCTCTGAAGAAGACCAACTCCCCCCTCCCCAAAGACTTCATCAGGATATCTGCTACCTGCTGATCAATGGATATATACTGCAACTCAACTGCTCCTCTCTGGACGTAGTCTCGAATGAAATGGTACCTGATCTCAATGTGCTTTGACCTGTCATGGAACACCGGATTCTCAGAGAGTTGAATGCAACTCTGATTGTCACAATAGATCACCATAGGTCTAAGCTCCTAATCAAATAAATCTACCAATAACTTGCGAAGCCACAGTTCCTCGCAAGTATCCTGACTGGCTACCATGTACTCAGCCTTGGCAGAACTCAATGCAACGGACTTCTGTTTTCGACTGAACCACAACACTACTGCCGAGCCCAAACTGAAACAACAACCAGAAGTGCTCTTCCGATCCCTCACACAACCTGCCCAGTCTGAATCTGTGAAAACAACCAAGCTGACTCTACCCGAACCCTTGTAGTCCAAACCATAATCCACTGTACTTGCTAGGTATCTCGGCACATGTTTTGCGGCAATCCAATGTACACTCCTAGGCTCCACCATGAACTGGCTAAGAGTGTTCACCGCAAAACACAAGTCTGGCCTGGTGTTGACCAGATACATCAACGATCGAACGACCTGACGGTAAAGTGTAGGATCCACCAACTTACCCTTAGAAGCATGAATTTGATTCTAGTTGGTGATCATAGGTGTAGACATCGGCCTGCAGTACTCCATCCGAAATCTCCTCAGAATATCAACTGCATACTTCCCCTGTCCCAGAAAAATATGTCCAGGATCCTGCCAAACCTCCATCCCCAAATAGTAATGCATCAGCCCAATATCAGTCATCTCATACTCAGCTGGAAGGTCTCTCTTGCAATATGAAATGAGACACTCCTCTCCAGTGATAAATAAGTCATCAACATATAACAGAAGAATGAGAGGATCTCCACCAACCACAATGTAGTAAAGGTTGGGATCAACCTCACTCTTTTGAAAGCCCATCGAAGTCAAGTATGCATTGATCCTAGAGTACCAAGCTCAAAAAGCTTGCTTCAGTGCGTACAAGGCTTTCCTCGGCCTGCGCACATGAGAATCTCTCCCATGAATCTCGAATCCCTGTGGCTGCTCTAAGTACACCTCCTCCTGTAGAAGACCATTGAGAAATGTGGTCTTCACATCCATCTAGTGGATCTTCCAAACCATCTCTGCTACTATAGATATCACTGCTCTGATGGAAGAATACCGAGCAACTAGCGCAAAAGTCTCATCATAGTCAACTCCCTCAACTTGTGAAAATACCCGAGCCACAAACCGAGCCTTGTACTTCTCCACACTACCATCTGCAGAATGCTTTATCTTGTAAAGCCACTTGGAAGTCACAACTGACTTCCCCTCTAGTATCGGCACTATCTCCCAAGCATCATTCTTCATGATGGAATGGTACTCTTCCATCATGGCATCTCTCCATACCTGATGCTGAGAAGCCTCCTCAAATGTGGAAGGCTCAAAGTCACGAAGACTCGCAACAAGAGCCATACCCAACTTGTCTGGCATCACAACTATCCTGACCTCCTCCTGGGGACTACCAAATTCCTCTGCTTCCTTCAAGGTATCCTGAAGCCACTTAGGCTTCCTCTTCCTTGAAGGTTCCTCCCAAACTGGTCTATCCTCATCTGAGGAACTCCCAGAAGCAGAAGGTCTAACACCCCGAGGACCAGTAACCAATGAACCAGTGGCTGAAGAACCTGTAACCTGCGAACTAGAACCTGAACCTGTACCTAAACCTGTCCCTAAAGTACTTGTCACCTGAACCACTGAACCTATAGAAGCTGTGCCTGTACTCTGTGATCCAGTCACTCTAGAAACCTATGGACCTGAAACCTGTATCGAAGAATCATGTGTCAACTAAGGTGTGGGAGCTGGTGGCTCCCGCTACTCTATCTCTCTCGACTTCCTGAAGCCTCTCTCCTCATCAAAATTCACCTCCCGCCTAACAACAACTCTCTTCTATCCAGGTAGGTAAAGCCGATAGGCTTTCTAAGTCTCGTCATATCCCACAAATATGCCTCTCTCAGCAGTGGGCTCAAACTTTGTCCTCTTCTCAGAAGGGATGTGAGAGTAAGTCAAAGAACAAAATATACGAAAGTGGCTCACCTTAGGCTTCTTGCCTGTATACATATCCTCTGGAGTCTTCCTCCCCAAAGCATAGTGAGGACTCCTATTCTACAGATACACTGCAGTGCTGCATGCCTCTTCCCATAGAAAGAATGGTAACCCCTGATCATGAAGCATTGCTCTCGCTGCTGCCATAATCGACTTGTTCTTCCTCTCTGCTACTCCATTCTGCTCAGGAGTGTAGGGAACTATCAGCTGTCTTTGTATACCCTCCTGTTTGCAAAAAGCATCGAACTCCTTGAGGTATACTCACCCCCATTGTCTAATCTCAACATCCGAATCTTCCTCCCTACCTGCTTCTCCACAAGGGCTTTAAACCCTTGGAAGACACTCAATACTAAGGGAGACTTCTTGCTCCTCAATAAGTAGATCCAGGTCTTCCTAGAGTAGTCATCAATGAAGATGTTGTAGTACTCATAACCAGTCAAAGAGACCGATGACATAGGACTGTAAATATCAGAATGGATCAAGTCAAGCACTCCTGCTGCTCTCGTATCACTGCTTGGAAAAGTAGTCTTGGTGTACTTTCCCAAAGCACACCCCCTGCACACATCACTCTTCTCAGTGTTGAACTCAGGTAAACCTGTAACCATGCTCCTCAACAATATCAGAGCTGGGTGATGTAGGTGGGCCATCCTCCGATGCCATAGCTCACATAGCTCACTGCTGCTGCTATGTGCTGGAGCGTGTTGCGGCTGAAACAATAACTTGTACAGTCTTCCACATCTAACCCCAATGTCCATGGGGGTAGATACACCTGTAGTCCTAGGGAATACCTGCACTCTCCCATCTGAGAAACACACCCAAAGACCCATGTCCTCAATAGTGGAAACTGAAACAAGGTTCTTCTTCAGCCCATGGACATACACCACATCCCTGAGAATCATGGGACTCATAGACTCCCTTTGAAATGTAATGGTCCCCTAACCAACTGCTCTAACAATGTTATTGTCACCAAGTACAAACTCCACATCTATACCTGTCTGTGATAGCTCAGAGAACAACTCTCGAGTACCTATCATGTGGCTCGAGGCTCCGTTGTCAATGTACCAAGTACTAGTGGTGGATGGACTCGTCTGATGGCCTGTCAATAATGAATGCTCAATCTCCATATCCATATCTGTGCTGGTGGCTAAAGAGACTCTCTCTCTCTCAATCTCTCCAGCATATAGGGAAAAATCCCTATGAAACCTGTCTCCAAAGTCATCAACCTCTGCTGAGGCTACTGTCTGCTGTCCCTTCTTCTTCTTCTTGTTTGGAAACTGTGAAGCATAGTGTCCAAACGTATGACAACCATAGCACTTGATTTTACTCAAGTCCTTCTTCTGCCCACCCTGCTGCTGCTGCTTGGCCCCACCCTTCTTGGGACCCTTCTTCTTCTTCCCCTTTGCTATCAATGCCACGTTCTCCGCACCTACCCCACTATGTGATGAACTGCCCTATACGAGACCTCTCCTAGTCTCCTCCTACACAAAGTCATCCCATAGTCTCTCCCAAGAAGGTAGGTTCTCTCTACCCACTATGGTCTGCACAAATGCACCCGAGGGCTTTGAAGCCCCATTCACTGCTGGATGTACAAGCTCAGTAGCAGATACCACCTCCCCAACCACTGCAAGTTCATCCCGAACTGTAGATATCCTAGTGAGGTATGCTGTCACTCCCTCTCCTCCATTAATCTTTATACTCTTGAGTTTCTCCTTGAGAACTATCTTCCGGTTCTCATTGGTACTCTCATACAAACTGGTCAAAACTGTCCACATCAAGTGTGCCCTAGTCTTGCTTGAAATGTGAGGGATTATGTGGTCTTTAACTGCATCAAGGATTATCCTCCTAGCCTTACAATCCTTCTTATTGAAGGCTGATAGTGCTGCTGCATCTGTAGCAGCGGGAATCTGAACGGGGTTTGTTGTAGTATTCCTAACCACTTCCTCCCATAGTTCATTCTCCTCTAATATCAGTAAAATTCTGGCCTTCCATGGCACAAAGTTCACTGTCCCATTCAGCCTATCCTCTAGCCTAAGTCTTGTAGCCATCTCTACTCCAACCCAACAGAGTGTTGTTCATTAATAGAAGAAAATCACTGAATTTACTGAGTTCTGGAAATTTCTGTGTGTTTACAAAATATCACTGTTTTATGCCCCCAAGCTTTGATACCATGTAATTTTTTTTGAGTTTGCAGCTCGCTGGTTTATGTCAACATTTAAGTGGTTTTCATTTCCAGCCTATTTTGCATTGGCTGAAAACTGCTTATGAAAGTTTCTTCAACAATTAAACACGCTATAAAATCATACTAACAGGCAGAAAAGTAATTTTAACAAGCACACCATAAAAATGAGACTCAGAAATTTTCGGCAACTGTGCCCTGGAAAAATCCCCACGGGGAAAACCAGTAAGAGAGAGAGAGATTATATTTCTTCAGCAAATATTTCAATACAAATATTACAGTAAAAAATTGTACTTATTTGACCTACCAAGGTCACCCAGAGTTCTGCCTCAATTTCTGTGCCAAATTGTATCTCAATTTCTGAACCTCACTGCCTCGATTTCTGTGCCACAATTTTGTCTCGATTTCTGTGTACAGTTTTGTCTCGATTTATGTGCTTGAACAACACCTCGATAATTGTGCCAACCCTCTAAAAAATTGTGCAGCAAAATGCCTCGAAAATAGTGCAGAAAATTATAGACCGTACGGACTATACGGATTCTAGAAATATGTGCCTAAACTTTCTTGGAATTCGTGCCCAAATTTCTATGTAGAAATATGTGCCTAGCTAACTCCTCAAAAACTATGCTGTACAGACATCATTAAATGCTTTTGTACGGTTCCTTGAATTCTGTGCTAACTGAGATTGCCTCGGGATTTGTGCCAAGCTGAAATGATGCTACTGTCTCAATTTTCGTGTAGCTGGAAACTTCCTCAAACCTTGCCTCGAAAATTGTGCCAATGCTTTAGCTCTCTCTCTTGCTATTTCTCCTCACTTCAATCAGCAAAAGTGAATGTGAATGCCTCCCTCATACCTTTTTTATCAAACCTTAGGGTTTCCTAAATCCAATGGATGAGATATATTTAGATCTACGGTTGAAATTAAATGCGCCATTTATTTCTCATAAATAATTAATTTCACTCACCCACTTAAATTTATCAAAAAGTGACTTTCATTTTATAAAGTCTCATTAAGTGTATTTAATGTGAGGGTCACCTTTTTCCCCCTTCTAAGTGACTTTAGGCAAAATTTACTTGGGGAACACTTCCCTAGGTACAAAAACTAACACTATGCAACTCATTATATCATTGAATATTGTGTTCATTCAGACCATATTACCTTCTAGTTCATCAACTTTTGGGTTCTTACCAACAATTCTTTTTGTTTGCTTATGTGATTCTTCCTTTAGTTCCTTATTCTCTTCTTCAAGGAGTTTTTTACTATCCAGGTGTTGCATCCTCAAGATTTGGATATTTTCTTGTAGCATGGATATTTATTTAAAAGACAACGCAAATATGTCAGTCTTCTCAACATTTGTTTCGTCTAGTCCCATTGATTTCCATTCAAATATTTCCTCATTGGCCTTGTCCAATTTTTTCATTAGGTTTTGTAACTACTCTTCCTTCTCTTATATTACTATGCCTCTACCTTATTGGTAATATCATGGCCATGGTTCATAGGTTCCTCTTTTCCTGCATGAGTTGAGTCATCATCTATAGGATATGCTTCATCTTCTATGTGAGTTGAGCCATTCTCTACAGGATCTGCCTCATCTTCTATATGAATAGAACCATGCTCTACAGGATCTACTTCATATTTATCTATGGATGTGCATTGTTCTTTGAAAGACTAGGACTATGTCCCCAGTCTTCTTGATAATATTCTGAATTTATAAGTCGTGCTAGAGGAGGTTTTCTTCCTTCATCTTAAGTTGATGAGAGTATCTGCTATTAGCTCATACTCATTCCCCAACTTGATGTTTTTAGGATCCCTCACTTTATCAGAAGACCTAGCTCGAGTCGCCTTCTTTTTCTTTTCTATAGTGATAGGGGGTTTAAATTGAGGGGTTCTTCCTTGTAACCAATAAGAAGTGCACCCTAAGGAAGATGTCCTCCCTATGACCAAGATAAAACATGTGAAGTCCTCCCTGAATAGAAATAATGTATGAAACATGTATCTAGAGCCTCATCTCATCATAATATATCATCCCAAAGTCATTTCCTATCCCACATTAGCCAAATCGATTTTCCTGGAGAATCCATAGTCATTTTTTAATGAATAAAATGTTGATTCATCATGTTGAAGAATAAAAGCACCAATAAGTCCTCTTCCTTCGCCCAAAATCCACATTTGAGTGCACCAAATGAATCCGAGACATCAAATCCATCAATAGTGAATACAAATACCCCATATGTCCATCAAGATATTCATCTGAATCCCAACACCACATCTAGTAATAAAATATGGCCATAATAACAATATTAATCCATGGAATTGTTGTATAATGGCCAAAAACCACAAATTGAGCATGGAAATAGTGTACTAGATACATCTGGAGAACAAATGTACAATCTCGAACATTGTAGTCACTTCCTTGGGAAACATGTTGACCAAGTCAAAATACTCAAACTGAAGGTTGAGCAAAAGGCAGGATAGTCCTTCATACACACTGGATGAATAATGCTCACAAGTTTATGTTAATAACCAGACTACAACATGCAATACATAACAGTGGCCATCAAAATCACATAATAATATACATGTATCAAAGAAACAATCAAGTCTTTCATGATTCCCCCTACATATGCTTGCTCACATACTTAAACAAACTGCTAGGATGGGTGCGGTGGATGAAACGAGGTTAGGACAAAAGGGATTGAATTGATAACCTTGACACTGTGATTTCTTGGACATAAGGGAATAGGGAAACCACCTAGGCATATGTGTTAGGAACCCATGTCTTTACTTTGTTAGTATATTGTTGTTGGATGCATATGCTTTGTAAGTCGTCCTATAGTATTTGTTGATCCATAGTTTATATTGTCCCATAGTATTGACCCATAGTATTGGACGCATATGCTTTGTAAGTCGTCCCATAGTATTATATGTCCCATGTTTTTGACTCATAGTATTGGTGCCTAGACTTAGCCCATGGTTTGTATTGACACATAGTATTGACCTATGGTATTGGTGCCTAGACTTAGTATATAAGTGTGTGTTGAGGCCTATGAAGGCATCGTGAAGTTAATTGTATTGAGCTTGCTCAAAGGAGGTTTCCCCCTCAAAGTGGCCCGTGATCAATATAAAAGTGATTCTGACTTCTATTATTTCTGATATCTCGTGTATTTGCATTAATTAATTATTGCAGGTTCTTCACAATATGAAGGATAGAATACATTAGGGGATGGCGATGCCTCACAAATGGGTAGAGTGCTTGGAAAGTTCCCAGTAGACTCTAGACAAGCATACTTTATTGCATTTAGTTTTTCCAGCTTTCGCAATCATTTAACATTTAGCATTTAACTTTTATATCTCTTCCACTAGCCAACCTCCAAGGGTAGGTGCCCTGAATAGCCTCGTGGACCTCGGATAATGACTTGGTCTCACCACCATTGCCTTCCATCGTCCATAGGTGCGATGGAGTTACCACCTTGTTTCCATGTAGGGGGGAATGACCTTACATCATACAAAGGATGAGTTCTCATCCCTTGGCCACTGATTAGCTACTAAAGATTTATTAGGTTTGATTTATTAGTGTTTAAAAACAGTTTATTTGTAGCTGAATTTTTGCATCCCTTTAAATATAGCATTTATGCGTTCTAATGATTTTAGGGGAGTAATTTATTTTAAGGACTAAAAGAATACATTCTGGTGACACTAGACACACAACCGATCCAAAAGGCATCATACACGTAGACTAGAAGGGACCAAGCCACACACTCTAGAGCTGAGAAACATAGTAAACATGGAGTCTAACCAACATAGAGGCCTAAGTGAGACGGTCCTCAATCTGACTAGTCTAGGTCCAAGTCAGCGTGAAAACAAATAATGGAAGAGACAGATGAATGGAGAAAGGTGAAAAGGTGATGCCATCAAAGCATGAGTAAGGGTAATTCTATGTAAGATAGGAAATCCTAGCAAGCATATGTAATGGTATTGCACTAGGGATTCTCTGACCACTCAAGAGATATGTTTCAAATAATATAGCTCAAATGCCATTGTCAGTAGAACATGCATAGTCACAGTAATTAAAATAAACTATAGAGACAAATATAAAAAAAAATATGCAATATATACCACTGCTCAACCATATACCTTCCTCTGGAATCAACTGCAATTGAATATGGGAAAAACAATATCACCTACCAAATTCTCTACTCAATATGTAAAATGAACCATGACCAAACCAAAATCATCTCAATTGGGTTATGCAGGATCAGTCATGACAAGGGGAAAATTTGTTGTTGCTGGCTCATAAATAAATGCATCACCAATGATCAATATGCTCATCTCATCCAAAGGAATAGCTCATGGATCTGAGAAAATATGATCTGCATCATGGTTGCTCCGACTACAATGTATGTGATAACATCTGGCTCCATCTAGGACAAGTGCTCTAAGGGAGAGAGTGCTTGAGAACCTCAAAAATCTATGGTCCACAACACCCTGCTCATCGATATGTGAACATGCATTCGAGCGTCTACGTCATCTTCATATATGTACTTGTCACTTGCACAATTCCAACACTATATAAATCTCTGTACACGGAATATTAGATCCATCATATATAAATAAAATTAAAATGTGGAAGATAAAATGCTACTCTATTGAATGAAAGTAAAATTTATTTATTTCATTAATTGCAAAAAAGAAAACACGCTCAAGTAAACAAGCTTCCAGACTCAATGGAAAAAAAAACTAACTACTGCTCAAGTGAGCTTATTTAGTCCTACCTACCCTACTCTAACCAGTCAAACCAGTCTAAGTAAAATCATGTATCCAACGTAACCACTCGCTGAATGGATCAATTGGTTTTTCTTTATAGTTAATGATACAACAAGTCATATATGGTTTGGAAGTAGCGTGAATGAAAATTGAAGCCAATCTAACTTGCTATTTGAAAATCAAAGAAATATATGGATAATGTGAAATGAAATCATGCCAGGGTTGGAACTTATTTTTGCAAACTTCATCCATCAAGTTACTGATAGGATCATAAAAATAATGCAATTTTAACATTGATGGAAGAACACAATATGACATATGATTCAACCCCTCTACACCATTCTTTCTTTTATCCTTGATCCGAATAGGACACTCAATTATGCTCTCTCTTGGAAAAATGGGAAAACCAAATGGGGACAAATTGTAATGTAATAAAACTGAGATTGAAATTAACCCCACTTGTTCTTCAAAAATAGAGAAATGATGAAATTGATCTTTATACACCTTTTCCAACCACCAATAAGAAGGATTGATAAAATGAAAAATTATATTCATCAAAGATGACTAAAAAGGGAAATGACGTGCTTTATTTCCAATTATGCAACCATGCTTAGACTCCTGACATAGAATATTGAAAGTAAAATCTTTACTAGAACACAAACCCATATAAGAAGACTTGAAAAACTGGGGATGGAAGGTGGATTGAAAACATGTGTTTTCTCCCCTATGGCTAGGAATAATTGATCCTGGAATTTGATAAGAGGGAAATGTTTTCAAATCAATGATGCTTTTTATTTCATGACTAATTTCAAAATTCAAAACAAGGTTAGTATAAGGATCAACCTCACTGTGATTGCTTAAACCCAGGCATTGAACCAACCCGTCCCGATCAAGGATTGGATGAGGGATATCATATAAATTAGGACAAGGGTACCCATTAGAATGTTTTTTTAAGAACTAATATTGACCAGGTTCACTTGCAACCATATTATCATCATGCGGTCGTTTCTCACTACACTCAACCAAGGATAAATAATTACCACCATCCAAGATATCAATAAATTAATTTTTAATTCCCATATCATCCTCACAAACTTGCTCTTTAACCATATAATTATGACATGATTGCTTCTTGAAAGAAGTCGGATTATTTTCACAATTTTCTTCTTCTACAGGGATATGATCAAAATCAAAATCTAAATCTAGATGGCTTGAACATTGAGTTGAATTATCGTCAACCAGGCAATGGCTATGGAGTTTCTCTCCAAAATGATCTTTAATGGATTCACCAATGAGAGGCTTAACTATGGATGTTTCTTGATGGCGATCATTTCACTCTCCCTCTTTATTTGTGCCTTCTTTAGGTAAGGATGAAAATATTTTAATAAGTTCCCCTCTAATGTCAATATTGAGGTCATAATCCCAAGGGGTTGAAATTTGCTCACTGTCACACATTACTTTCTCATGAGACTCTTCAAATATGTTTTTCAAATATTCTATGGCATTATTATGGACTATAGGCTCACTCATGAGTTGAATCAAAGGCATACTCATTGTTGGATCAGGAGAAGAGGAATCAATTTGACGAGGACAATAGTCAGTTATTTAATTATCAATATCCTGGTCATCTTCATCAAGTTTATTCTCATCAAGACAATTATCACACGACTGCTATTCTATGGATTCATCAATGTTTTCATCCCACTCCTCTTTTAGCAAATTACTAAACATATCATATCTAGTGATGGATCCCGGTGGAAAATGATCAAACAATAATCAGGCATCCCCATCTAGGGACGCACTAAGGGATCACATGTATACATCATCATCGTTCACACCTAGAGATTCCATATAGTCCTAGAGGGCATCCAAATGACTTTCAATAGATATACCATTACTTCCATCAAAACGAGGCAACCTCCTTATGTATCCATTTGGCATAGGATGAGGTGCCCCATATATTTCTGAAAAGTCAAAAGGGGATGTTTTGGATTTCCTAATAGCTTTGGTTCTTGAGTTGGATGTCTAACTAAATTACGAGAATCATTCACCCAAAGCCTTGGTTGGGTTTGATGCTCATTAACCAGCTTATTTGGGGCGGTTGGGGCATTTAACATATGAGGAGAAATATGTGTATCATAATTATTGTGACATTGAGGTTCATACCCATAATCAGGCTCAAAATTATCCTTATACCAATATGGGGGTCACCATTTGTTAGGATATTTAGACACTTAGGAGTTAGTTAAGATCAACTTGTGTAATATATCCATTAGGGATAGTGTGTTTCTTTAGTATGCATTTGTAAATACTTAATCCGACGGTCACGATATGTTTCCGACATAGAGTGATCCGACGTCTCAACTTCTCTTAGATCAAACCTAACCTTGATCCGTGGCTTAACACCCGATTGGTCCATGATCTCTATTTAAAGAGCATGGAGGGTCATTGTTTAGTTGATCGATTATGAGAAGCTCATTTGTAACTTTATTTCTTTGCATAATAAATTGTCCCGTAGAAGCTATTTGGTTGGGGCCGTGGAATGTTTCCCTCAAGAGGGTTTAAACCATGTCAAAACATCAGTGTGTTGATCTGTAATTTATTTGTATGAAGTGGTTTCTCTTGGTGTTCGGTCCTTTGGTAGTACCCTATGTACCCGAACATGGTATCAGAGCTTTTATGAAGTGTCGCTTCCGGTTATGATCTAGATCTTGAACTGTTGTTGCCGAAACTCGAACGGGTTTCTAGTTATGGTATTTCTGTGCATTTCTGGGCTGTGGGAGGCGTTCCATTGCATCCGGAGCGTCGTTTCCATTGGGAAATAATTTTTGTTTGATAAAAAACGGTTCCCGGTTGCTCCAGAAACGCGTATTTCATCAGATCTGAAAGTATAATGTTACAGTGAGGCATTTTTTTTATTTTTCTGTTTTAAAAGAAAAAATCTCATATTTCATCATTTTTTACTGTTAGATTTTTTTTTGGTTCGGATTGTTGCTTTCCCGTCTGCGTATGCTCTTTTCCGTGCACCTTGAGCGATCTCGGCAAATCAGAAACAGAAAGGGAAAGGGTTTTTCTCGGCTACGTATGCTCTCTAACTCCACAAGTGTGGAAAAGTTTTTTTTGTTTCGATTTGTGGTTTGTTTTGCAGGAAAAAGGGAAAGCATGCAAACCGAGCAAGAAGAGTAAAAAAAAAAAAAAAAAAAAAGAAAAAAAAAAAAGAAGAAAAAAGAAAACCCCTTCCTCATTCCCATATTTTACATACCTTTTAATCTAGCTCACTTGGTTCAAAGTTGCTTTATTCCTTAATAGGTCTTGAGTTCAAGTCTTAGGAAGTTACTTTTAAAAGAAAAAGTGCATGCAATTTCTATTTTCAAGTTACTTTATTGTAAAAGTGCATCTCACTTAAATAATAAAAAATAAAAATACAAGTGAGTCACTTAAGTTTTTTTTATTGTTGCACTATTTAAAAGTAATATCATTGTAAAAGTGAAATCACTTATTTTACAAAAGTGGTTCACTTAAAGCAATTTTTTTGTAAAGTGATTGTCAAAAGGTTCATTTTGGGAAGAGAGGGGTTCTTTTTTTAGTTGGACATTCTCTAGCTGCCACGTCATTATTGGGGACATCTTCAACAGTTTCTTTGTTCAAGCATAACTTCATCATACAGAGTCAGTTTTCAGTGCCGTTTTTTTTGAAACCACTTATTTTTTCGAGCTCTTCACATTCAGACTATTGCTTTCTACTTTTACAGCCATTAATTTACAAATATGGCCTCCCATTGTGATATTCTACTTAACAGTTCCAGCTATTTCTCATGGAAATCTCATATGGAGGATGTTCTACGAAGTAGGGGACTTTTCAAAATTACCTCAGGGAAAGAAAAAGAACCCACTAATGATGATAAGAAAATAAAATGGGCAAATATATGTGATGAAGCTCGTGGATTGATTGGGATGTCAATCTCTACTGATTTACGATTCCACACATCTGGAATTGATGAACCTGATGCTGCTTGGGACAAGTTGGAATCTGTGTTTGGTAAACACAATGAAATTCGAGGTCACCAACTCGAAAATGAATTGATTTCTTTAAATCCAAGTGAATTCTCATGCATTCAAGATTATTTATCTAAGTATAAAACTCTTAAGCTCTTATGTGCAGAATGTAAGATTGAGAGGAAAGACAAACAATGCATTTATCATATTCTTTCCAAACTTGGACCTGCATATTCTGTTTTTGTATCTACATTTTACTCCATGAAAGCATCCTTGAATGCAGCTAGCTATCAATAGCCTAGTCTTGAATCCTTTTGTGATTCCTTGATTAGGGAACAAGATAAACTCATTCATCTTGGAATAATCAACAATGCAGATACATCTGGGAAAGCCTTATTGTCCCAACAGAAAGAAAAGTCCAAGCCTCCCAGAAAACAAAATTTTCGCAATAATAAGTCAAACAAGGGTCCAAAACCCTCTCAGTCAACTCTTTCTTTAAAAAATGACAAAGGATCCAAGCCAAAAGGCAATAAGACTGAGCGTCATTGCAACTATTGCGGGAAAGATAATCATGATGAATCTAAGTGTTTCAAGAAGATGGCAGCCTTGGAAGCAACAATGAAGAAGCACCACATCAGCCTAGATTCGCCTTTAGAATCTGCCTCTCATGGACATGCACTTTGTGCTTCTGGTTATTCTTATAATGCATCTTCTTCTTCTACTTCAAATGAATGGCTCATTGATTCTGGAGCATCTTATCATATGGCTAAGGATCAAGCCATCTTTTCTACTATGCATGAATGTAACACCAAACAAATATTTGTTGGTGATGATAGATCTCTAAGTGTTGTAGGAGTTGGAACAGTTCCAGTAGATAATGGTCATTTTAGTGATGTACTATGTGTTCCAAGAATTTTCTGCAATTTTTTATCAGTCTATCAGATCACTCATTCTGGTGAAGGTAAAACTGTGACCTTTACACCTCACCAAGTTGTAATCAAGGATTTTAAAGATCCTCAACAGGTCCTAGCTACCGGAATTGTTGATAATATTACCAGGTTGTACAAGTTTAACAACTTTGGGTAATCACCTTTCCCTTCAGTTTTTGTTATTCAGAGTGATAACTTGAGCAAACTTTGGCATGAGCGATTTGGTCACTTAAATTATCGCTCATTGCAACAACTATGTAAAGAAAATATGGTGATAGGTCTTCCGATGGTATCTTGCAGAGATGGTGTTTGCTCCGGTTGTGTACTCAGAAAACATCATCGGGACAGTTTTGACAAACGTGCCTCTTGGCATGCCTCGGTTCCCTTGGAGCTTGTGCATAGTGACTTGTGTGGTCCTCTTCCATCTGCTTCCTTTTCTGGTTTCAAATATTTCTTAACCTTCATTGATGATTACACCAGACGCACTTGGGTTTATTTCCTAAAACTTAAGAGCGAAGTATTTAACATGTTCTTGGCCTACAAGGCCCTTGTTGAAAAACAATCTGGTCATAAAATTATTAAGTTAAGATCTGACAATGGAGGATAATATGTTAACAAACAGTTCACTACTTTCTGCACTGAACAAGGCATCCAACAACAACACACTGTTCCATATACACCACAACAAAATGGTGTAGCTGAGCGGAAGAACCACACTTTAAAAGAAATGGATAATTGTATGATCCAATCTAAGGGACTAAGTCTTCAATTTTGGGTTGAAGCCATAAATTATGAAAATTACATAGTTAATCGCACCCCCACAAAAGCATTACAAGGTATAACACCGGAAGAATCATGGAGTAAAACTAAACCTGATGTAAGTCACTTTCGTGTGTTTGGTAGTGAAGCATGGGCTCACATTCCAGATGAAAAACGGAAAGCATTGCAGCCTAAAAGTGAAAAGTGCATATTTGTTGGATATTCTGAAGATGTAAAAGGTTATAGACTTCTTCAACCACATTCTCATGCTATAATCATTAGAAGAGATGTTAAATTTGATGAAAATATCTTAGCCTGCAAGCCTAACTCGACGATTGTGCCATCTTTGGCCTGCGAGCCTGATTCGGAGTTTGTGCCTTCTTCTTCTTCTTCCAACTTCCTTGACAGGTTTCCAACTCCAGTTTCTGATGATGACAGTGAGGATGAAAATCCACCTCCGCCTGCTCATGTTCCTCCAGTTGCACCAGCACAAGTGCTTCCTCGATGGGTCCGTTCAACATGTGAAGCAGCTGGTGATCTTGTTGGTGATCCTAGAGATCAACGTCGAACACGTTCTCATTTTCAGTGAGCCTCTTCTCTTTTGTCTCAAGTTTCCGAGAATCATGATCCAGAAACCTTTGCAGAAGCTTCAGGGAATCCAGATTGGGATGCATCCATGGATGAAGAATATCGTTCCTTAATGGCGAACGATACTTGGGATCTTGTACCTCTTCCAAAAGGAAGAAAACTTGTCAGATGTAAATGGGTCTACAGAACTAAGTATGCATCAGATGGAAGTGTTGAAAGACTTAAGGCAAGGTTAGTTGCCAAAGGTTTTTCCCAAGTTGAAGGGATTGACTACAATGAAACCTTTGCTCCTGTCGCAAAAATGAACTCCATCTGCCTTGTTCTTTCCATTGCATCCTTACATAACTGGAAAGTCCATCAAATGGATGTCAAGTCTGCCTTCTTACATGGTGATTTACGGGAGGAAATTTACATGGAACAACCTCCTGGCTATGTTCAGAATAACTCTAGCCTTGTCTGCCGCCTTAAGAAATCCTTATATGGCCTTAAGCAAGCTCCTAGAGCTTGGTATGCCAAAATGGATAACTTTCTCCTTGACACTGGTTTTTCTAGATGCCATTCTGACCCCAATGTCTATACCAAGAAAGTAGGAAACCATCTCATCATACTTGTTCTATATGTTGATGACCTTATTCTTACTGGTAGTGACCCTAAGCTTATAACCCATGTGAAATCCAGTCTTAAACAAAATTTTGAAATGTCAGACTTAGGACATTTGCATTATTTTCTTGGTCTCCAAGTCCTGCAAACCAAAGAAGGAATCTTTCTTTCTCAGTCTAAGTATGCTTGTGACATTGTTTGTCGTTTTCACATGGAAGATTGTACACCAGCCCCTTCTCCCTTCCAGTCTGGATTCAAACTTTCTGCCACTTGTACTTCACCTGAAGTCGATGCCACCTTGTATCGTCAGCTTGTTGGTAGTCTCTTATACTTGACTCATTCTCGTCCTGACCTTTCCTTTGCCATTGGTCGAGTTTCCCATTATATGCAGACACCTCATGAAAGTCACTGGAAAGCAGCTAAAAGAATACTTCGATATATTCGAGGTACAGTTCAGTTTGGTATTCATTACAGCATAGGGGGGAAACCTTTGTTGGTTGGTTTCACTGATTCAGATTGGGTCGGCGATCCTGATGATCGCAAGTCTACTTCAGGTTATGTTTTCAGTCTGGGATCTGGACCTATTACTTGGGCTTGTAAGAAACAACAAGCTCTTGCTCTTTCTTCAGCAGAGGTAGAATATCGAGCAACAGTTAATGCCAGTCAAGAAGCTTTATGGCTTTGACAGATCCTTTCAGAGTTTGGATTCGAGTAGCAGCAGCCTACTCCACTTTGGTGCGACAATAAAAGTTCCATCAAGCTTGCCAAAGATCTAGTTCTACATCAACGCAGCAAACACATTGAGATACATATGCACTTCATCATAAATCTTGTTCATGATCGGGTTCTTGAAGTGCTCTTTTGCCCTACAGATGATCAAGTTGCAGACATCTTCACCAAGTCTCTTACAGAAGCGAAGTTTTCTAAACTTCGATCTATGATAGGAGCTCAGGAACTTGTCATTAAGGGGGGATAGGCTCTAATGCCTCCTTCCTTCTCCTAATAGTGTCACTTTTGTAAATCCTTCAATCCTATCCCAAGTTGTTCTTAAGGGGGGATGTTAGGATATTTATACAGTTAGGAGTTAGTTAAGATCAACTTGTGTAATATATCCATTAGGGATAGTGTGTTTCTTTAGTATGCATTAGTATACATTTGTAAATACTTAATCCGACGATCACGATATGTTTCCGACTTAGAGTGATCCGACGAATCAACTTCTCTTAGATCAAACCTAACCTTGATCCGTGGCTTAACACCCGTTTGGTCGATGATCTCTATTTAAAGAGCATGGAGGGTCATTGTTTAGTTGATCGATTATGAGAATCTCATTTGTAACTTTCTTTCTTTGCATAATAAATTGTCCCGTAGAATCTATTTGGTCGGGGCCGTGGAGTGTTTCCCTTAAGAGGGTTTAAACCACGTCAAAACATCGTTGTGTTGATCTATGATCTGTTTGTGTGAAGTGGTTGCTCTTGGTGTTCGGTCCTTTGGTAGTACCCTGTGTACCCGAACACCATTTGCTTCGTTCCTTTGTTTTCCTTCTATACTTTGTTATATTTTCATTTAATTCTTTCAGACATTGCGACATTTGGAGAAATACATCCGAATTCATTGTGATTTGCAGAATGGGTTCACTTCTCAATAGAGTCATGTCGTGGAGTCGCTAGACAAAATTTAAAGATTGATCCACCAAAAGGATTATTTTAAATAGGAGAGGTGAGATGAGTGGAAAACTTTTATGTTTAAGATAATTAAGCAAACGGGAAATATAACAACCAATTTTGAAACCAGATGCGATATGATTAAGGATTAATGCACAGACACTTGTAGACACCTGAGGTAAGCCTCTACCTCCTCAGCATTGACGCCAAAAATGTTATCACACAACTTATAGTTTCCCCTTAATGGTGAACCATATTCAGGGTGGTAGAGGATCCAAGCTACCAAAAAGGTGACCTAAGAGAATCTCGATACCCGGATGGATCCGTTGTCACACCGATAAATACTCTCTTTTCTTTATGCCACTGAAATCTAAGTGACAAAGGGGGAGACCCTGATCTAACCTAGAAGGAAAGATCTAAAGCTAAATCACCATATAAAACTAGATGAGTAGCTAATGAAACCCTAGATCTGATGGATAAAGACACTAGATGGATAATGTTCGAGTTGGGAGGCTTAGGATTATGAAATTATCAACCCCTTATGTTTATTTTAGTGACTTAAATGTTTAGTAAAGGATCTAGGATCAAAGTGTTAGTTTAAATAGTCAACACTGCCCTAGGGGGGATTGAAGGTGGATATTAATGAGATGCCTAGAATGGTGGTTTGAGGATGAATTAGATATTTATAACACTTTATTGGGATATATTGAGATGGGATATGACAGTATCTAGGCTCAAAATCAAAACTAGATCATGAAACTGAAAAAGAATGGGAAAACCCTAGGAGGGCGAATCGCCTAAAGATGAGTGCCTTTCAGATTGGGTTGATGGATTCCCATATAGATGACGCTTTGGAGAAATATATTTGGTTTTGGGGGAAGAGAAATAGCCTATAAATTATTTTCCTTAAATCGAATTTAAGAGACCCAAAGAATTTCTATAAATTTTGTCTTAGGGTTTTTAAGCAAATTTTGTAGCTGACAAATAGATAGAGAAATAAAATGGAAGAGAATAACTTATATACACTTACCTGGTGATTGTAGATGTTTTTTTTATGATGAGGACTACCCACGACAGGATCAAGTGAAATATTTGTGAAGCCCCGTCTATATGAAACGCCCAGAGACCCTAGTGCACCCCTCCTTCCTCCCAAGCAGAGGGAAATAAATAAGTAATGCAAGAAAGGTAATTACAAATGAAAGACAAATTATGAGAGAGAAAATGATTCCAATATAGAAATACCCCCTCTTAAACCAAAATGAGAGAGAGAGAGAGAAGAAAGGCGAGCTCCTCTATAAGTGTGCCCCTCCTCAAATCGGCCTTCATGTCTGCAATTAAAAATGGATCTAGAAATATACGAGAGTTATAAAAAATATATTTAAATTCATGTGAAAAGTAGTTTCAATTATCACAAATATATTTAAATTCATGTGAAAAGTAGTTTCAATCATCATAATCCAACATTCATCCACAAAGACACAAGCATTGGAGCACAAACGATTTCTTCTATTCAAAAATTCCAGAGCCAAAAAGTCCCTTTACAATGAGGGGTCCTTTCTTTTAAATAGATCCGAGAGAGACCAAATCCCTAACCAACTTTTGAATGAGTGGTTGATATTAAAATATAAATAAGAGATCATCAATGGTGGATATATTTTTACTTTTACATCACATGTATCAATATGACTAAGTCAAAGGGGGGCGCACCTTTCCCACCAACGCCTTAGGAAAGGAAAATATAACATAATGACAAGACATAATACATGGAAACATGGTAAGGGGGGAAATAGGGGCTTAAATCACCCTAGGTGTCCCCTTTTACAAAAATAATAAAATATAACATGATGATACATCTCATAACTAAGAAGAAGTGCACCCCCAAGGAATATGTCCTCCCTAGGACCAAGATAAAACATGTGAAGTCCTCCCCGGATAGAAATAATGAATGAAACATGTATGTAGAGCCTCATATCATCATAAGATATCATCCCAAACTAATTTCCTAGCCCACATTAGCCAAATTGATTTTCCTAGAGAATCCATGGTCATTTTTTAATGAATAAAATGTCGGTTCATCATGTTGAAGAATACAAGCATGAATAAGTCCTCTTCCTTTTCCCAAAATCCACATCTGAGTGCACCAAAGACATCAAATCCATCAATAGTGACAACAAATACCCTATATGTCCATCAAGATATGCATCTAAATCCCAACACCACATCTAGTAATAAAAATATGGCCATAATAACAATAATAATCCATGGAACTGTTGTATAATGGCCAAAAACCACAAACTAAGCATGGAAATGGTGTATTTGATATATCTGGAGAACAAATGTACAATATTGAACACTGCAGTCACTGCCTTGGGAAATGTGTTGACCAGGTCAAACTGGGTTTGACTAAGTCAAAATACTCAAACTGAAGGCTGAGCAATAGTCTAGATAGTCTTGCATGCACACTGGATGAATAATGCTCACAATTTTATGTTAATAACCAGACTACAACATGCAATACATAACAATTGCCATCAAAATCACATAATAACATACCTGTATCGGAGAAACCATCAAGTATTTCATGAATCCCCCTACATATGCTTACTCACAGACTTAGACAAACTGCTAGGATGGGTGAGGTGGATAAAACAAGGCTAGGACAAAAGGGATTGACTTGATAACCTTGACATTTTGATCTCTCAGACATAAGGGAATAGGGAAACCACCTATGCATATGAAGGATAGAAGAAACTAGGGGATGGAGGTGCCTCACAAATGTGTAGAGTGCTTGGAAAGTTCCCAGTAGTCTCTATATAAGCATCCTTTATTGCATTTAGTTTTTCCTGCTTTTGCAATCATTTAACATTTAGCATTTAACTTTTATCTATCTTTCACTAGCTAGCCTCCAAGGGAAGGTGCCCTAAATAGCCGTGTGGACCTCAGATAATGACTCGTTCTTACCACCATTTCCCACCACCGTCCATAGGTGCGATGGAGTTACCACCCTGTTTCCCTATAGGGGAAAATGGCCTTACATCATACAAAGGATGAGTGCTCATCTCTTGGTCGTTGACTAGCTGTGAAGATTTATTAGCTTTAATTTAATAGTGTTTAAAAACACTTTATTTGTAGATGAATTTTTGCATCCCTTTAGATATAGCATTTATGCATTCTGATGATTTTAGGGGAGTACTTGCTTTTGAGGACTAAAAGAGGACATTTCAGTGACACTGGCCACATAACCTATCCACAAGGCATCATACAAGCATACTAGAAGGGACCAGGCCGCACACTCTAGAGCCGAGACACAGAGTAAACATGGATTCTATCCAACATAGAGGCCTAAGTGGGGGGGTCCTCAATATCACTAGTCTAGGTCCAATTCAAGGTCAAAACAAATAATGGAAGAGAAGGATGAATGGAGAAAGGTCAAATCGTGATTCCATAAAATCATGAGTAAGGGTAAGTCTATGTAAGGTAGGAAGTACTAGCAAGCATATGTAATGGTCTTGCACTAGGGACTCTCTAACCACTCGAGACACAAGCTTCAAATAATATAGCTCAAATTCCATTTTCAGTAGACTCCATGCATAGTCATAGTAATTAAAATAAACTATAGAGACAAATATAACATCCATATGCAATATATACCTCTACTCAACCATATACCTTCCTCTAGAATCAATTGCAATTGAATATGGGAAAAAGAATATCACCTGCCAATTTCTCTACTCAATATGTAAAATGAACCATGACCAAACCAGAATCATCTCAATGGGGTCATGCAGGATCAATCATGACAAAGGGGAAAGTTGTTGCTGCTGGCTTAGAAATAACTATAGCACTGATGATCAATATGCTCATCTCAACCAAAGGAATGGCTCATGGATGTAAGAAAACATGATCTACATCATGGTAGCTCCGGCTACAATGTATGTGATAACAGTACCTTAAGACTCATCTCCCCCAAATACTGTAACAAGAAGTGGGGAATACTAATATTTTGCTCTAGCGCCTGATGAGAATAATTTCTTAATAGATTCATAAATATGAAATGATAAGCATGGACCATACTCAACCTTCATGTATACGTAATATATTTAAGGATAAAAGACACAACTTTATCCTAGGGGTTCAGTAGGGTATCTTTGTTTACTCCATTTTTGTCCTCCTCAGATGTTTCATGGGATTTGAAGAATTTCTTCTTTGCTTGATTTACCATTTCTCTATCAATTTTTTCCCAAGGTTTGCAACTTGGAATCCCTGTGATGTCAATCAAGGCCACTTCATTTAAGACAATTTGCATCCCTCTCACCTTCATGAAAAATCCATTTTCTTTTGATGGCTTGAGGTTTTTAGCAAATTCCAGAGTAATTTCATCATCAAATCCATTTATCTTGGAAAATTAAGTTGTCCATACCACATGTTGAAATATTTCAAACACTTTTGGGTTTGAATGTAGCTTGGAACGATCTATGGGTTCACTCTTCTTAAAGCCTACTTTCAATTTTTGCATTTTTACACAAACTTTCAAATATTTCCTTTAAGATTTTTGGGAATTCCTTGCTCACCCTTCTGAATACAATCAATTTCTATTTTCTTACATGAAGGGAAGTTCCTCTTCTATAAAAATAAAAAATTTCTGAACTTAGGAATCTTGGAAAAAAAATTACTGAATAAAACTTTCAGAGATAGCTTGAGGAACCAGTGGCCTTACTTGAATTATAGTGTGTGTGCAATTTTCCTGCTATAATGTCCACTTCAACATAAATTTGTCCATTCCCTGGTTCTTCCCATTTTTCTTCTTCCAATCATGATTCTTGAGCCTTTGAGTTTTACAATTGAGACTTTTAAATTCAAACCATGTTCTTGATAGATGGAAAGATGCCATCATTTCTTGAACAATAAGGCCTTCTTCCGATGCCACTTCTTTATCAATATTTTTCATGATGTTAATCACCTTATTCAATTGATTCATCCATCATGTGAAATAGTATTGTAAGTCCATGATAGTGCCTTAAGCTTATCACCATGCATGCAAATGATTTATAGATTATATCCACATTGGATTTATCACCACTTATGTCAATGGTTGCAACTGACATGTGTTACAATTCCTCCCCCAAACTTAATTTTTGATGTGCTTAGTGACACATGAATAATACTATGTATAAATTAATTAGATTGCATGCATGTTCAATAAATATAGTGATAGAAGGGAGTGTGTACCATTGATTGATGACATAGTTATGTGAATGTTAGCATTGGGCAACTTTGATCATGTTTGATTGTTATTTGAGTGCATGTTGATGATATTATGAAGGTGGTGGAATTTTAGTTGTTGTAGTTCTGGAGCGGCATCCTATGTTTGCTTGTTGAGAACAGAGTATCTTGCTATAGTGATGGAAGTTATCTTGTAGTTGGAAGCATATTATTTGAACAAGATTTATAGCAGAAGTATATAAGTGCTTGTAGTAGTTGTTGCATGATTTGTTCCTGCAAAAAAAATATTAGATAAAAATTTCGCTTTTTTGTATTGCAATCTAAGGCTTTCATTTAAAAACATATTTTTTTGAAATCCAAGGGAGGTTTTCGAGGAATGGATTATCTTAAATGCCCCTAAGGGTTTTCATTTAAGAATTTGTTATTTTTATTTTATTTATTTATGAGAAATAACTAGGGACTTTCAAATAGGAATGAGGGAATCAATGCCTTCAATTAGACTTAACTGTTTCATGTCCATTTGCATTACGAAGTCTTCGTAGGACACAGGAATTGTATATAACTTCAGGCGGTGACCATTAACTAGGAGAGTTGTTTTAGCATAATCTATTCTTATGATCTTAACTAATCCATTCTCATTGAAGTGTTAATCTAATATGGTCCAAGCCATTTGGTTCTTAATTTTCCTTTAAATTCTTTGAACCTTCAATCATTTAGGACTTCCCAATCATCTTTCTTGAAGTTTTTGGTCTTTATGAATATGTCATGCCATGTTTTTATTTGTTGTTGAACTATCTTTGTATGAAATAATGCTTCTTGCCTATATTCATCTAGAGCATTGAGATGTTGTATTTTTTTCTTCTGTGTTGATGACAACTCTAGATTTAAATATGAAACCATTCTTATTGTCTTTATTTCATATCCTATAGGGAGCATGATTTTATTTCCATAGGCCAATTCGTAAGGGTGAACCCCATGGTGGTTTTCCAAGTCGTGTTGTAGGACCGAACAACTTCATTCAATCTAGTCCTTTCTATGAAGATGGACTGTTTTGTGAGTATTCTTTCAAGCTCTATGTTAATTACTTATGCATGACCATTTTCTTGGGGATGGTATGTAGTTGATTTCTTGTGTTTGATCTTATTTTGTTGCATGATATCTTCAATCACATTTGAAGTGAACCAAGACCCTTGGTCTGAAACTAATTCCCCTAGTACTCCAAACCTAGTAAAAATATGCCTACTTAATAATTTGTCTACACTTGTCTTAACTGCAACTCTAAGAGCCTTAACCTCTGCCCATTTTTTCAAATAATCAGTACATATTGGGATGTTACACTTCTTGTCTGAGGGAGGATTGATTGGGCCTACAAGATTTAATCCCCATTTTTCAAATGGTTCTCATGAGACTTGAGGATGTAGTGGCATTTGATCCCTCTTTGTAATTTTCCCCATTCTATGGCATTCATCACAAATTTAAACATATTGTTTGACATCTTTGTGGAGCGTAGGCCAATAATAACCTATCTGCAAGATTTTATAAGTTGTTATTTTTGTTGCATAGTTCCCTCCACAAGGTTCATTACGACATGCATGCAAAATGTCATGCATCTCATCTTCCCTTATACATCTCCTCAAGATTTGATAATGTCCTTGCTTGAACAAATACCCCTTGATCCAAGGATAAGTTGCACTTTTCCTGATGATCTTGCAACATTCTTCATAGCGGAAGTGTTGTGGAAACTCCCCAGTGGTTATATAGTTTGTTATATCATCAAACCATGGTTTATTTGTTGAGATAACAAAGTGATTTGGATTTGTGTGGGAACTAAACAAAAGATAGCATATACAGAATCATATACAGAGATATATATTCACATACATATATATATGGAAAGAAACACAGCGATACAGTAAACACATATTCTATCAAATATCGGAAATAGAACAGATTGTAAATACAACAGCTAGAATGGTAGTAGCTATCTCTGAGAAGAGATGTGGCCACTATGATCATTTGTGCCAAGATGAATCTAAAGAGAGGATGAAAGGGCCCATTTATCATAAGCATGAGGGAAAGAATCCCAAACATCCAAAAACCTAACCCTAGAAGATGAACCGTCATAAAGTTTGCGGCCCCAAGGTGGTTAGTTGAATAGTCAACTTCCCGGGATCATAACTTTTGCATATGATATCCGTTTGGGGTGCTTAGTATCCCGTTGGAAAGATCTATTCGAGGGCTACGCTGAGGATCTTAAAATAAATGGATTGTGTCGGACCAGGATTTCCCAAAAAATGTTGTTTATGGCCTCAAAATGGCCCGGGAGGTTTGGGACTCGAAAAACTGTAGAAAAATTACTAGAAAATTGGCAAAATGGGAAACTGTTTTGAGCCAGTGGAATAGGTGGGTGGCCACTGATACCCATATGGATCAATCCTCCCCCCTTAGGAAGAAATGGTATCCATTGTGTCAAATCCCTTATCATATGTCGAGCTGTGTGTTGAGTTGAGCTCCTGGTGCGGCGTTTGCCGAAGCGAAAAGGTTGCCTTTCTTTGAAATCTTCAGAGGGTTGTAATTGTTGTTGTTGGATGCGCTAGAGCTGTTCAATAGTTTTGGTTGTTGTGGTATCCTTGGTATGCACTGGTGTGGATGGTTTATTTTTGGAGGAGCACCTTGAATGTGTGGCCTCACACTATAGAGGTACTCGAATAGGCGATGCTGCACTGGATTTCTGTTTTCCTTGTTTCTACTGGGTAGAGGGATAATGGGCAGAGGTTGTGGATGTCTCTGCAATATGATGTTATACTTTAGTGGAAATTACGAATAGGGAAAATTTCCTAATGTGGGAGATTACCTTCCTGCCCTACTTGGTCGGGGTAGGTGAAACTGTCTCTCGTATCCGATAGAGTTGTCCTCCCACAGTGACAATGACACTATAGGGTCGTGATTCATATACAGCATGATGCTTCCACATAAATGGCTGTCCTAAAAGGACATCACATACTTCAAGTGGGGACACATCACACAGTACCTCATATTTGAAGGGCTTGATGACGTATGGTAGGCGACATTGATGACTGATGCGGATCCCTCGTCCTTGGCTTAGCCAACCAATGGTGTATGGTTGCGGGTGTGGTGTTATTGGTAGCTCCAATTTATTGATGACTTCTGTTGAGATTAGGTTCTTTTGGCTGCCGATGTCCACAACAAAGTGTAGGGGCATTCCCTTCACCAACATTTGTGAGTGGAAAAGGAGCTCCTCTACCTCCGACTCTTCAGGTTCCTCTGGTTGAATCTATGTGGTTGCAACAATGACAGCCGGTTCTGCATCAATGATCTGCCTCCCTTTTTGCGCGGTTGTGAAATCAGGTTCTGAGTCAAAATCAGAACCGGGATCTGATTCTGAAGCTTTGATCTCAGCCACTAATGACTGTTTTGAGCGACATTCATCAGTGTTGTTCCAGGGGATTTTGTGGAAATCGCACCACTTCCCAGTGTCCTTCTTTGTCTTTTCATTGCCCTTCTTCGCTTGTGGTTGGGACTGGTTGTCCTTACCCTACCCCGTGTTCTGCGAGCTAGAGTTTCCCTTGCCCTACTTCTGCGCAGGTCTGAAGTCACGCTTGTTCTTTTGCTGAAATTTCTGCTCAATTTTGACAGCGTATCAATAGGCGGATTCGAGTGAAGAGATTTCCAGGAAATCCATCTCTGTTCGTATGTACCGGTGTAGGCCACTGTGATATTTCAGTACTAGGTGCCACTTGGAGTCCTTGATACTTAGCTTTGTGCGCAAGGTATGAAATTTGTTGGTGTACTCTGACACCATTTGGTCCCACTCTTGACGCAGAATGGTCCATTTTGTGTACTGGTCATCATAGTTTCCCACATAGTAATATTGTTCCTTAACGACATCTATGAAAGAGGCCCAAGTGGGATCGTAATCAATCAATCCAGACTCATTTGATGATTTTTCCTCACAATAAGTTTCCCACCAATTTTTGACATGGGGAACAGCCTTGAGGAGCGCAAAGACAATCTTTTCTCTGTCAAAAAAATTGTGGACAGAGAAATACCCTTCTAGTAGATTCAACCATTTATCTAGGGCATCGGCATCGATTTGGCCTTCAAATAAAGGGACATCAAAATTAACTTGTACCTTGAAGGGGGTCGCATCTCCGAAACGGCTGCTCGTTGAAGGTGTATCTGTCCCCATTGGCACGCGTCGAAGGATTTGGGTGAAATTATCCATCATCTTGTTCCTCTGTCTCGCGAGGGCTTCCTCGAGCAACAACTTGATAGGATCTCCTGCTCCGTCGTCTCTCTTTTCATCTGCCATGGGAGGCCGTTTGGGGCGGCGAGAGTGATATTCCCCAAGTGAAACTAGTTCAAGACCCAACTCTTTGTATTCTGACCTCGTCGGGGACATGCACCGAGAAACAATCAAAGAGCAAATTGCTCTGATACCACTGATCTAGATTTGTGTGGGAATGAAACAAAAGATAGCATATACATAATCATATACAGAGATATATATTCACATACACAGATATATGGCAAGAAACACAGCGATACAGTAAATACATATTCTGTTAAATATCGGAAATAGAACAGACTGTAAATACAATAGCTAGAATGGTAGTATCTATCTCTGAGAAGAGATGTGGCCGCTGTGCTCATTCGTGCCAAGATGAATCCAAAGAGAGGCCGAAAGGTCCTATTTATATCATCATGAGGGAAATAATCCCAAACATAAAAAAACCTAATCCTAGAAGATGAACCGTCATAAAGTTTGTGGCGCCAAGGTGGTTAGTTGAACAGTTAACTTCTCGGGGTCATAACTTTTGCATAAGATCTCTATTTGGGGCGCTTGGTAGACCGTTGGAAATATCTATCCGAGGACTACGCTGAGGCCCATAAATTAGATGGGTTGCGTCTGACCAGGATTTCCCAAAAAATGTCGTTTAGGGCCTCAAAACAATTACTAGAAAATTGGAAAAATGGGAAACTGTTTTGAGCTAGTGGAATAGGTGGGTGGCCACCGACACCCATCTGAATCAATCCTTCCTCCTTAGGAAGCAATGGTCTCCATTGCATCAAATCCCTTATCATATGTGAAACTGTGTGTTGAGTTGAGCTCCTGGTGCGGCGTTTGCCGAAGCGAAAAGGTTTCCTTTCTTTGAAATCTTCAGAGGGTTTTAATTGTTGTTGTTGGATGCGCTGGAGCTGTTCAATAGTTTTGGTTGTTGTTGTATCCTTGGTATGCACTTGTGTGGATGGTTTCTTTTTGGAGGAGCACCTTGAATGCGTGGCCTCGCACTGTAGAGGTACTCGAATAGGCAATGCTGCACTGGATTTCTGTTTTTCTTGTTTCTGCTGAGTAGAGGGATAATGGGAAGAGGTTGTGGATGTCTCTGCGATCTGATGTTCTCCTTTAGTGGAAATTGCGAATAGGGAAAATTTCCTAGTGTGGGAGATTACCTTCCTTCCCTGCTTGATCGGGGTAGTTGAAACTGTCTCTGGTATCCGATAGAGTTGTCCTCCCACAGTGACAATGACACTACAGGGTTGTGATTCATATACAACATGACGCTTCCACATATATGGCTGTCCTAAAAGAACATCGCATACTTCAAGTGGGGCCACATCACACAATACCTCATCTTTGAAGGGCTTGATTCCTTATGGTAGGCGACATTGATGACTGACGCGGATCTCTCATCCTTGGCTCAGCCAACCGATGGTGTATGGTTGCGGGTGTGGTGTTATTGGTAGCTCCAATTTTTGGATGACTTCTGTTGAGATCAGGTTCTTTTGGCTTCCGATGTCCACAAAAAAGTGTAGGGGAATTCCCTTCACCCACATTTGTGAATGGAAAAGGTGCTCCTATGCTTTCGACTCTTCAGGTTCCTCTGGTTGAATCTGTGTGGTGGCAACAACGGAACTGGGTTCTGCATCAATGATCTGCTTCCCTTTTTGAGCGATTGTGAAATTAGTTTCTGAGTCAGAATCAGAGCTGGGATCTGATTCTGAAGCTTTGATCTCAGCCACCAATGACTGTTTTGAGTGCCATTCATCAGTGTTGTGAAAGGGGATTTTGTGGAACTCACACCACTTCCCAGTGTCCTTCTTTGTCTTTTTGTTTCCCTTCTTCGCTTGTGGTTGGGACTAGTTGTCCTTACCCTGCCCCATGTTCTGCGAGCCAAATTTTCCCTTGCCCTGCTCTTCGCAGGTCCGAAGTCACGCTTGTTCTTTTGCTGAAATTTCTGCTCAATTTTGACAGCATATCGATAGGCGGATCTGAGTGAAGAGATTTCCAGGAAATCCATCTCTATTTGTATGTACCGGTCTAGGCCACTCCGATATTTTAGTATTAGGTGCCACTCGGAGTCCTTGATACCTAGCTTTGTGCGCAAGGTATGAAATTTGTTGGTGTACTCCGACACCGTTTGGTCCCTCTCTTGACGCAGAATGGTCCATTTTATGTATTGGTCATCATAGTTTCCCACAAGGTAATATTGTTCCTTAACGACATCTATGAAAGAGGCCCAAGTGGGATTGTAATCAAACAATCCAGACTCGTCTGATGAGTTTTGCTCATAATACGTTTCCCACCAATTTTTGACATGGGGAACAACATGGAGGAGCGCAAAGACAATCTTTTCTCTGTCGAAAAAATTGTAGACAGAGAAATACCCTTCTAGTAGATTCAACCATTTATCTAGGGCATCGGCATCGATCTGGCCTTCAAATAAAGGGATATCAAAATTAACTTGTACCTTGAAGGGGGTCGCATCTCCGAAACGGCTGCTCGTTGAAGGTGTATCTGTCCCCGTCGGCATGTGTCGAAGGATTTGGGTGAAATTATCCATCATCTTGTTCCTCTATCGCGCAAGGGCTTCCTCAAGCAACAACTTGATAGGATCTCCTGCTCCGTCGTCTCTCTTTTCATCCGCCATGGGAGGCCATTTGGGGCGGTGAGAGTGATATTCCCCAAGTGAAACTAGTTCAAGATCCAACTCTTTATATTTTGACCTCGTCGAGGACATGCACCGATAAACAATCAAAGAGAAGATTGCTCTGATACCACTTATCCAGATTTGTGTGGGAACGAAACAAAAGACAACATATACAGAGATATATATTCACATACACAGATATATGGCAAGAAACACAATGATACAATAAACACATATTCTATTTAATATCGGAAATAGAACAGATTGTAAATACAACATCTAGAATGGTAGTAGCTATCTCTGAGAAGAGATGTGGCCGCTATGCTCATTCGTGCCAAGATGAATCCAAAGAGAGGCCGAAAGGTCCTATTTATCATAAGCATGAGGGAAAGAATCCCAAACATCCAAAAACCAAACCCTAGAAGATGAACCGTCATAAAGTTTGCGGCCCCAAGGTGGTTAGTTGAATAGTCAACTTCCCGGGGTCATAAATTTTGCATACGATCTCCGTTTGGGGCGCTCGGTAGCCCTTTGGAAAGATATATCCGAGGACTACGCTAACATCCATTAATTAGGAGGGCTACTTCAAACTAGGATTTCCCGAAAAAACGTCATTTAGGGCTTCAAAACGGCCCCGGAGGTTTGGGACATGAAAAACTGTAGAAAAATTACTAGAAAATTGGAAAAATGGGAAACTGTTTTGAGCCAGTGGAATAGGTGGGTGGCCACCGATACCCATCTGGATCACAAATAGGTGTTCATCTGGAAAGGAATCATCAACAACTTCCTTATTGTTAAGATCCTAGTGGGCGACCTTCACTAACATCTCGAGGTTTTGGTGTAACGGTTGATATCATTTGGTATGAGAGCCTCCACCCAGGTTCAAGTCATAGAGCGGGTGGCAACGTCGGCATTGCAGTGTTCGCCCGAGGCTCGTACGACGCAAAGGGGACACCACCGTACGGGCACACATCTAGCCCAGAGTCTGGACTGTGGAGCGTGGTGGGATGTTAAGATCCTAGTGGGCGACCTTCACTAACATCTCGAGGTTTTGGTGTAATGGTTTGTATCACTTATCTGCAACATGGGTTATTCAATATAGAAAATACGCAAAGGCGTTATGTATTCATGGTTTATCAATAATAGTTAAATCAAATTCAAGTAGAATCCATCTAATTATTATGCCATTAACATTAGGTTTGTTCATTATCTAATGGTTGAGTAAACAACATTTACATACACTGGATAGCCTGTGATGTAGTGTCGAAATTTGTTTATTGAGTAAACCACAACTAGGAACTCTTTCGCTATCACGGTGTAATTAAGTTCAGTTCCAAATAGAATTTTGTTGATGCAATAGATGGAAAATGCATTTTTATTCTCTTGTGGGCCAAGTACTACTCCAATTGATTTCTCAAAGGCATCTAAGTGTATGTGAAATGGGATACCCTATTTGGGCCCTTGTAATACAAGAGTTTTTATTATCCTTTGTTTTATTGATTCAGATGCTTTCATTCATTCCTCTATCCAAAATAAATCTGCATCATTGGTTATCAAAGTAAACATAGGTGCAACTATCTTACTAAAATATTTTATAAATCTTCTATAGTATCATGCATGCCCTAGAAAACTTCTTGTGTCTTTATGTTTTTGAGGTGGGGGAATTTTTTTGATTATTTCAATAATAGCTTGGTCAAATCTTATGCCTTGGGAGGAGACATGATTTCCTAATACTATCCCTTCAACCATGAGTATTTCACATTTTTCATTACTCAAGCATAAGCTCATATCTATGCATTTTATTAGGAAAACTTTTAAGTTGTGCAAGGCTTGTTGAAAGGTTTATCCATAAGGAGTGAAGTCATCCATGTAGATTTCCATGTTGTCATTTACAAAGTCTACAAAAATGCTTAGGATATACCTCTAAAAAGTTGCAAGAGAAAATGGAAGAACTTTATAAGAAAATGTGCCCCAAGGGAAACTGAAAGTTGTTTTATCTTCGTCTTTTGGGTGAATTTGGTATTGATTGTACCAACTAAAACCATTTAGAAAAGAGAAAATTTTCTTTCCAGATAAAATATATAATACTTGGTCAATGAAAGGTAATGGGAAGTGATATTTCTTAGTCACGTTGTTGAGTTCTCTATATTCAACATATATTCTCGATTTACCTCCCTTTTTTGGAACTATGACCAAAGGAGATACCCATTCACTATCAGAAATGGGACAGATAAAACATGCATCCAATAGCGTTTGTAGTTCATCCTTCACAATATCTATTGGAGTTGGATTCATCCTTCTTTGAGGCTACCTAATAGGCATGGCATCTTATTTGATATAGATATGTCGCTTGCATATGTATGGATGTATTCCTTTTATTTCTGTATAAGTCCAAGCAAAGTTTGCACTATGGTTAGTGAGAAATTTTAACAATTGTTGTTCTTGGACAGGATGTAGATTTTTGTTGATATTTAGATTTTTCCAACGGGGGATCTCAAAAACTTTAATAGAGGATGGTTTTTCTTCATTACAGAACATTCTTTTCCAAATGGATTATGGTTCATCCATGTCTCCAATCATTTCCTCTTCTTCATCTGGGAACATGTCCTCATTAAATTCATGTTTGGGGCAAATATCCTACAAGAAGTTAGATATGATTGTATCTTCATTGGGATATCTAAGTGCGAGAGTTCTATCTATGCTGAGAATTGGGTGAATAACCTAATCGAAATTATCATCTTCTTATATCCACAGAGGATCGTTTATGTCGATAAATGGCTTGGAAGGCGGATAGAGCGTTAATTTATTTTGGGAAATACCATTTGTGATGGTCATATCTCCTGCCCTACAACCAATGTCAACATAAGAAATTATCATCCAAGGCCTACCTAGAATAAGAGGATATCCACTATGCTTGGATTTAACCCATAAGCATATGAAGTTTTCAGGGTATTCCCATGAATCTATCGACATGATGATATCTTCCAGGGCTCCCTCTGGACACACGGTTTAACTATCTGCTATCTACAGGATGGTTGTGATATGTCTCAATAATGGGTGCAATTTTAAGATTGTCATTGTATCCTTATTCATCATGTTAATTGATGCCCCTAAGTCAATTAGATTGTTTTGGATGAGGATCCGGTTTACATGGACATCCACTAATAAACTTAATCAGATCTAATTATTTAGGGTTGATGGTTTTCCTATGACATTTATGGTAGAAGGATCTCTTTTCCTTCTTCCAATATTCCTGATACATCATGTCTCTTTAATGAATCTATTATAGATGGGTACTTTCTTAATGGCTTGAAGGAGTGGAATATTCACACATAAATTATTGGGTTCCTTTAGAAAAGGATTCTCTAAGTTGTCAAATCTTTTAGATTCTAGCCTTTCAAGAAATGGGGGAATTTGAGGGAAATAATGTTTTGGGTCTTGGTTGATATTATCCTTTTATATTGTTGGACTAACAGGATTATGCTGAGATCTGCATTTTAACTTATGATTCTTTAGAGATGACAATATTGTTCAGTATTATCTTCCCATAATGCAAGTTTATATCATTGCGCATTACAGTATTTATGGAGCAGGTCTGAAAATTGGTTGTCTTGTTAGTGTAGACATGTTGAATTTTCCTAGCATTATTGGGATTTGGTGTAGGTTGGGTAGGCATTTGAGGTTTATTTTGGTGTTTTTTAAGTAGGATTTGATGGTGACATCAAGGAAATTGTTGTTGTTGTTGTTGAGGTATTCAATTGGATGATGATGGGAATTTTTTTGAAATTGTGTAGTAGGCTTATATGGATAGGGTTGCTTCTAAGGAAACGAAGGAAATTGAGGATAAGGTTGGATCTGTTGATGCCAAGGATTTTCCATGGAAATGATCTTGGATTTAGCCATTGAGGTTTTCCCAAAGGATCCCATTCAGATGATGTATTCCCATAAGCATTAAATTAAGGCTGGTTAGAGGATTGACAAGACCTTGGGAAGCTAGGCCTTCTTTGGTTAAGAAATCAAAATGGTTCTACATTATCCCTTGGTCCCAACTCTTGAATTGTTGATTTAAAAGAAGCTTGTAATGGGAAATTATAAGGTTCTCTACACATAATTCATAACCATATATTGTGTCTAGCGGACACTGGTTCTTCTCATGCTTATTTTGACATTTTGCGCAAAAAATGAACAAGTCCTGCTCATCTTCTTCGTCTTTCTTCTTAATTTGCATCGCATCCATTTGCATGGAAAGTGAGTGAAGGACATCACTCTTCATATCATAAAATAAACTCCCTATCTCAAATTCTGTAAGGGTTGAGGTTGTATTCTTTGATGATGAAAAAACAACACCCCTACTATTCCCTCCCCTCTTATTAGCATACCTAGAGTAGTTTTTAAAGAGGTGGGTCCCTTGTCCCACAAACAAGGGGGTCTCATAAACCAAATTGGTGTCTCGCTTGGCGATGACCTTAAAAATATATTATTATTATTATTATATATATATATGTATTTTATAATAAATATTATTGTATTTTTTAATTCACTTTTTCACCATTACCCATTCTTTTTTTTAAATAATATTTATTATTATTTAATTACCTCTCAACCTCATCCCCTCCAACCAACCTCGTTCCCTTCAAACGCAAGGTCAAAATTGCACATAAATATACACCTCCAGCCACTATAAGTATGAGAGATCTAAAAAAATGGTTGGAACAAATAGAAAGGGAGTTCAATACACTCAAAGAGCCATTCAACAAAAATCGTGATAATCTAAGAGAGGAGATGAAAACAAGTAATGATGTACTCAAACCAGAGATAACACAAAAACTTAAAGGTGAAATTGTTGCAAAATTCAAGATCGAAATAAAAAACAATGTGGACGTCATGAAGCAAGAGCAAGATCAAAAGTATAAAGACATGAAGCAAGATCAAGTTCAAAAACATGACATGCTCATAAACCTTTTAAAAAATCAAGGTTCTCAACATCGCAACAAGCGATGATGTACTTTAAGCATGTATAGCTCCTCATCAAGTACTTCAAGCATATCTAGCTTTCTGTCACCATCACCTCCAATACTACCACCCCCTATAATTCATCAGGAGGCCCCCAATATCAACCCCTCATGATATACACACCTAGGGCCAAAATAGAACTTTCAAAATACAACAGAAGTGAAAATAAATGTGTGGCATGGTTTAACGAGGTCGAAGAATATTTTGAAATTTATAACATTACAACAGAAGAAGAATAAGTAAAATATACTTCCATGCATCTAGAAGGTGACACATACATCTGGTATATGTGGTGGAAGAAATAAAATCACTCATACACCTAGCATTCTTTTAAAAATGACTTTCTTAAGAGATTCCATGGATTTACCAAAAATGATTTTTTCTCGAAACTCACCAAACTACATCTAAAGGGAAGTGTTGATGAATTCACACATCAGTAGAATCTCTCTCCACATGAGTATATGGGCTATCTAACAAGTAAGTACTCCAATATTATCTAGGAGGTCTTAAACCACACATCCAAAACGAATTAAAAATGCATCACATTCCATCTGTTGAAGTAGTAAGGCATAAGGGAAAGGCAACAAAAATCAAACTTGAGGGATTCCAATCAAGATTTGGAAAAGCTTATTAAAAAGGGAACGTACCACAGATGACATACATGGATAAAGATAAATACATACCTACACACATATGAGATGATAAAAGAAGTTTGGAAGCTCAAATAATGAAAGAAGGCAAATGCAAACGTTGCAGAGAAAGATGGGACCCTATACATAGATGTTGCATAGAAGATAATTTGAATAAATTATATACATGTGAAGCAGAAGGGAATGATGAATCAAATACACAAGATTCAGAAGGTGAAGGAGTAGGGAATCCCCAAAATATCGCATCAGACTCGTAAGGCAATAACACACCAAGGATATCACTTGTATCCATGACAGGCATCAACCAACCACAAACTCTTAAGTTAAAGGGACATATAAAAAATGATAATGTCACAGTACTAATTATCAATACAGGAATTACCTACAACTTCCTTGACATAAGAATTGCAAGGAAACTTAACCTATTTGTATATCCAGTTTCAGACATGAAAGCAATGGTTACATATGGTGAAAAAATTGAGCATGTAGGAAAGTGCCATAAAGTGAAACTCCAAATACAAGACTTTAATTTGGAATCACAACTCTACACCATACCTCTAGGAGGAGTAGACGTGGTCTTAATATTCCAATGGTTACAAATGTTGGGTGCTTATTCTTCCAATCATAAATTTTTTTTTTATTAAATTGAAGTGGCAAGAGAAAAAGTATAAGATACATGGTTTTCAATCCCCCCGGACACAAGTTGTGTCATCTTAAAAGATGGAAAAGCTTATTCGAAAAAGGGCATATTCCTATGTGATCCAATGCTTCCAAATGGAGATACGAGTTTCAAAACAAGATGACTCCAGAGCAGCAGAAGTCCAAGAACTACTTCAAAAATACAAGAAGGTATTTCAAGATGTTCCCATGGAGTTACCACTGGAGAGGAGGATTGAACCTATAATCGAAGTTAAAACTAGGATCACGTCCGGTCAAGGTTAAACCCTATAGATACCCGCATCACAATAAAATAGAAATAGAAAGGTTAGTTCAAGATCTATTGAAGTGTGGTGTTATTACAAAGAGCAAAATTCCATATGCATCTCTAGTAGTACTAGTATAAAAGAAAGACAACTCTTTCAGATTGTGCATAGGTTATCGAGGATTAAACAACATAACAATCAAGAACAAATTTCCCATTATGTTCATCGACGACATGTTGGACGAACTTCATGGGGCAAGATTTTTTTTCAAAGATTGATTTGAGATCAGGGTATTATTGGATCAAAGTCATATTATAAGATGTTTCCAATACCAATTTTCAAACCCATAAAGGACACTATGAATTCAAGGTAATTCCTTTTGGATTAACAAATGCTCCCACCACATTCCAAGAATTTATGAATGAACTATTCCATCCCTACCTAAGGAAATTTTTCTTTTTTGATAACATTCGTGTATATAGCAAGACATGGAAGGAACATGTGAAGCATCTGGAACATATACTATCTCTCCTAGAAGGATACCAATTCTATGCAAAAATGTCAAAATGTACATTTGGGAAACAAGAAGCAAAGTATCTTAGTGACATTATTTCAAAAGAAGGGGTCAAGGTAGATCCATAGAAAATCAAAGCAATCAACAAATGGCCCAAGCCAAAAAATATATCCAAGTTAGGAGGATTTTTAGAGTTGACAGGTTACTATCAAAGATTCATCACGAACTATGCTCATTTAACTGCTCCCCTAACAAACCTCCTAAAAAAGAATTTGTTGCATGGAATGAGGAAGCAAAAAGGTGTTTTTAGACATTGAAGAAAATTATGTCCACAACTCCTATATTGGAAACACGAGAGTTCTCAAAACCATTTGCAATCAAATGTAATGCTTCAATTTTGGGAATAGGAGCAGTCTTGATGCAAGAAGGACACCCAATAGATTTTGAAAGCATGAAGTTAACTAAAAGGGAATGCTTACAATCTACATACAATAAAGAGAAGCTTGCCATCATGCATGCATTAACAAAATGGAGACGATATCTCTTGGGAAGCAATTTTATGATTCGTATAGATGATAACAATATTCAATACTTGTTACAACAAAAAGCATTGACAACCGAGAAATGTAAATGGATGGAGAAGATTGCTACATTTGATATTGAAATCCTACATAAAAAAGGGAAAGGACACTGTAGTAGTTGATGCTATTTCATGAAAAGACAAAGAAGTGCAAGTTTTGTAGTGTCGATAGTGATTCCCAAATGGTTTGATGAAATTCGAACCAAGTACACCAAGAACCCAGATACATGCTCCATAAACAATGATGTGAGTTACTATCCCAAATTTGAGTGGAAGAATGTCATCTTATGGTAAAAAGGAATAATTTATTTAATCCCCAAATCAAATTTTAAATCCAAGGTTCTTAATGAATCCCATGATTGTCTAGCTACAGGACACATAGGATTTTTCAAAACTTATTATAACACCAGATAATCATTTTTTGGGAAGGGAATGAATGCGGATATTCAAAAATATCTAGAAGAATGTGTAATTTTACAAAGAAACAAAAGTGAAAAATGTCTTAACCCCTGGGATGCTCCATTCGCTACACAACCCTAATCAAAATGGGAAGAAATATCAATGGATTTCATTAAAGGATTACCGATGTTAGAAGGGAAGGATAAAATATTGGTGGTGGTAAACAAACTAACCAAGTTTGCAAAACAAACAATTGAAGTTTTTTGAAAAAATGTATACAAGTTACATGGGTTCCCAAAGATTATAGTTAATTATATAGAGGACAAGTTTAAAGGATTTTTTTTGAGATAATTTTGCAAACAAATTGGGATGTCACTTAATATGAGCTCAACTTACCACCCCCAAACAGATGGTCAAACAAAAATTGTTAATAAATGTTTGGAAACCTACCTTCGTTGTTTTGTAACCAACAAGCAACATAAATGGTTCCAATGGTTGCATATTGTTGAATGGTGGTATAATTACACATATCATACATATTCCAAAA
The DNA here is from genome assembly GCA_027924585.1 of Larix kaempferi. Classification (NCBI taxonomy): domain Eukaryota; kingdom Viridiplantae; phylum Streptophyta; class Pinopsida; order Pinales; family Pinaceae; genus Larix; species Larix kaempferi. The sequence continues at coordinate 4,266,271 of BSBM01000182.1, read as the reverse complement.
TGACACCATTTCAATCTCTCTACAGATATGACCGCCCGAAATGGAAACAGTTAGCCACAAATCAAATAAAAGTTGCATCAGTAAAGGATCATTTATAAGAGAATCATAAAGTTGTTCAAATACTCAAGGAAATCCTGAACAATAGTCGGGAATCGAATGAGACAACAATTCGACCAACACCGAACATAAAGAGAGTTTGAAATTGGAGATTGGGTATTTGTAAGACTCTAGCCCTATAAATCGTTATCTTTTAAAGAACAAGCAAAAAAATTAAATTAGCTCCAAATTTTTATGGACCGTATAAAATCAGTAGAAAAATTATCCATGTAGCATATGGGTTGGAGTTACAGGATAAGAGTTGTATCCATGACATTTTTCATGTATCACGCATTAAAAAAGTGTTAGGACAACATCAAAAAGTGCAAACAATGCTTCCTATGTTGGATGATGAAGGACAAATCATTTTGGATCTAGAATCTATTATTGCTAGCAAGGAGAAGAGATTGTGTTCTCGAGCAATCAAGGAGTATCTTATTAAATGAAAGAATATTCCCGAAGAAGACGCAGCTTGGGAGTCAGGACATTCCAATAGTTGCATCCTTCATTACTATTGCTTTGATTACAAATCAACTTTTAAGGGAAGGGAAATGTTACATATATAATAATTGATATTATTATTATCAAGTGAAATCATTAATAATATGATAATTAAATTTGTAAGAGGATGTGACTCCTCCAATCAGTGTCCCAAACCCTATAAAATTTAGGCCACCATTTTTAATTCATCATCATCTATTCAATAAACATTTATATATTTATTTATTTTCGGGTCATCGATTTGTGGATTTAACATTTACCTTATAGGTTTAGAACCTCCATGGGAACGATGCCAAAAAACATGGTGGAGACAAAGGTTATCAACAATAACTATTGGAATCCCCCAAATGTGGGTGTAGAGGCCACTTGGGTTGAAGAGGAGGAGGGACCACATGGGTGGATGCAAGTGACATGTGATGTTTAGCACGACCATCAATTTTTGAGGTAACAAGGGATTAGATAGGGAGGTGATCCTTATGAGACAAGACTATGGCTAGATCGAGAGTATGGGTACATGTAGGGATTTATGGGATGAGACTAAAATCTGGACAACCTCCATAAAGAAGCAGTGGGATATTATGGCAGTTAGTGTGATGGAATTGGGGAAGAGTATGGAGTCGAGGGAGGAGGATTAGATAATGATGGTTATATAGTCAATTCGCTTGTGCTACGATGTCAGTCACCTAGCCGAAGATGGATATAAATATGGCCAGGTGTTTGGGGAATGCAAGGCGCAAGGTGGTGAGAGTGGGATAATCCATGTTTTCCTTCTGCTTGACTGGCTGATGAGTGATAAGTTAAACTGGATGGAGGCGAGGGGGGAGGAAGTGAGCATTGGGGAAAGAGTTGGGAAGAGGGCTAACTATGAGCAGTTGCGGGTGGCCCAAGTGGCGTGGCTGTATAAGGTCTATGTTCTATAGTCTACGCATTCAGATATTAAGGTTATGGAGAGGGAACTATGGCAAGAGCTTGACGAGAGTCAACCTCAGGAGGAGCTCAATGAGTTGGCAGTGTGGATCCAGAATCCGAGATCTTCACATGTGAGGCAATCCATGTTTGAGAGAACGGTCTCCCTCTTCTAGATTATGAAGGGCCTTCTCAGCCGTGTGCTAATGGAACACAAAGGAAAATATAGGGGATGTGATGTTCATGTCGCATTTTGGAAGGAACTCTATGTTGACACTCGACTCATGTATATGAAGGTGGACGTTATTGCCAAGGAATTGGGCATCCCTTTCATGCCAAGGATGGGTTCGGGTGAGGTCCATAGTGTCCCAGTACATAGGGGGTATGTTGAGTCACAATCTCGCTTCAACCAGGATGGCGACAGGGCTAGTTCCTCGTTGAATTTCCAAGGTCTGTGACTAGTTTTTTTATGGCTCTGGTTTTTTTGTTCATTGAGTTCTCCTCCGATTTTGGTAGCTTAGATGGATAGGATGGCATAGTAATGTAATGGTGATAGTAAATGTAATAGGTTCATTCGATTATGTAATTAAGCGTCTGAAGTAAAATGAATATCCTACATATGTTCTGTTATTTCTTCATCCCAGTAAAGACCTGGAGGGATATGATGATTAATGTATGCGATACTGTCAATGCCATGTTTTCTCCTAAGGGGGAGGGGTAATTTTGAGTTTTGCAACTAGGTAGAGAGGTTGTTGCTTAGTAAGTGAAATATAAGTGCCCTAATGGGATTGAAGCTATTTCTACCTACATAAATATGTAATCTTTTTGTGCATTTGTAATATAAAGTATACTTACTTACAAAAAAAAAATTGTTGGAATCCCTAAATCTAAACTTTTAAATTGTCATCCCGAGGAGCATACTTTTGGTTTCAGTATTTCATAAGACATGCCCAAGTATAATAGTAAATCAAGAGTCTTTTGATGTAGGAAAAACTTAATGAAAACACGTTGGAAATACAATACTGTAATTAAATGGCCATACATGAAATGTTGCTAATCATAAGTAGAGTACTACAGGAAGTATGACAAAAAACTACATGAGAAATAAAGCATATATGATGAGGAAAGGAACCATGATTAAATTGAATCTAATATATCAAACATGTAATATAATGCAAGGGTCCATGTATTTTCTTGAGGGGGGCTTCCCCAAGATGAGTATAGGAACCTATGAAAAAAATATAACTACTCAAATAAGATCAAAGTTCCCTCTTTATTAATAAAAACTGAGATTACATATCATAAAATGTATCAAAACTTAAATTGTGTTGCACATAATCTAAAACTCCAAATGTTTCAAAGTTATAACAACTATCCACCATTGGGTTGCGCCATATGGTCTAATTTATAACAAAAAGATCAAAATAACTTTGGAGTGTTTGCCCCCTATCCTTTGGTAATCAACTGAAATCATGATCTTGAATTTTGTGTGTGTGTAATTTGGGACTAAACTCGGGCTCGGTTTGAGCTTGAGGGATATCCTATATCTTGAGACCAGTTAGCTTGTTAACGCTTTGCTTATTCAATGGTCCATGTTGTCCAACCTCTTATTTACACATGTGAAATCTCATAACTTCAAGTGCAAGCTGGCTAAACAAATTACCAAAATCACTAGAAGTTAAAAGCAAACGAAGGGACAACACTTTAACCAACTATCACTAAATTCATTCATTGCGTGTGACAAAAGCTTTAAAGATTAATTATCAGAAAGTTTATTCATATGTTGCACATACTATATCCTTGTGTCCCCTTTCTAAGCTCCTAGACGGTGTGAAAATGGGTCAATCAAGCTACCAAAAACGAGGCTCATCAATGAAATCACACTAAACCAAAAATTCAAGTATAGTTAACATTAAAGAGTTCAAGCGTAGGAGGAAAGGAAAAGATTGGAAAAAAAACCAACAATGCCTACAACCTTTCCCTACTCAACACATGGATTCCTAAAATAATACTCATTAAGAAAGGAAAAATAGAAGAGGGTTTAATCTCCAAGAGTAATGGAATCATATCCAAGAGTGGTACTCCAATGACACAACTCTATTAGGTTAATTTTCACTTGGTAAAATAGTAATTAGATTAATGTGTATCTGTTCATTAATGGGTTTACTGTTGGTGGTTTATAAACCCATGGTATTTTCCCATGGTCTTAGTATGTGGTGAATCCTATTTAAAGGATTGGAGAACTCCATTGTAAAATACCTCATGTGGTAGGCATTGGTCTCATTAGACATGGCTTGGATGGATTGGTCAATGATAATAGAAGATATATTTCGTTGTCGGTTTCCCGTTTTTGGGTTTCCAAGGTAAAAAAATCGTATTCATCTTATCACTTCTTTGTGTTTTGTTATTTTTCTAACCATGCTGGTTAATTTTAATTTGGTATTAGAGAGAGTTTATTGGATTCAAGGAGATTCCTTTGCTGTTAGGGTTTAGCCTAGTTGTGAAGAGATAAAATGAGACACTTTGAAAAAGGCCATCAATGGGATTGGTTCCATTTTCCTGAGTAATATGGGTATCTAGATAAAAAGAGAGATTTTGTTTTTTATGGGAAACTTGGATGTGTGTTTGTAGAGCTCTTGGTGGGAAAATTATATAAAATCAATGGACGGGGATCAAGAAATGGCTAAATGGATAAGATCATATATGTTGGTGGTGACGAGTGGAAGGTTGTTAAAATAATCTACTGTGGTTGTAGGGGTAATCATTTTAGATTCAATCATGGAGACGATTGATAACATTGTCCAATTGTCAATGGTGGTATTGTTTTGGTGTGCCAATGCTAATAGCATCAATATCCATGTGAAGATGGAGTCATCGAACCAAGTTTTGTGATAAGGAGATCGAGTAGTTTCCTTTGATATCAAAAAATATTAGGTGAAGGTCTCACTAGAGGGAGCCCAATAGATAAGAGCATTTTGGTGATTGATCGTGGTGTTTCTATCTTGGCGATCACACAAATTGATGGAAAGAGTAATTTGGTTGGATTGATCAAAGTCAAAATATAATGCTAATGAAGAAAACTATTGGATAAGCTATAATATTCAACTAAGTAAGTTGTCAGATATTATTTGTAAAATCTGATGAAGTCTCAAAGGTTAAATTATGTAAAGAAAAAAAATATGGGAAAGGTATGGAGATGGAAAATTTGTCGTTTAAAGTTTCAAATTTGTTGCTTGGATTCCTTCATATGGTGTCAATGATCAAATCTATTGATAATACTTGGACCCATAATAACATGGAATTTATGAGAATTGGTTGTGAGGTAATGGTTTACGTGTCTATGAACCATGTTTAATGGAGCAAAGGATCCAGACTAAATCTTTGTGAACAATGAACGACGGGGTTTTATGGGAAGGTTGCTTATTTGGAATGTGATTGTGGTAGTAGATATTACAAGAAAAATAACAGCCAAAATGTTGAATGTTGAGAGTGGGTTCATGTTGGGTATGTGTTATATTCTTTGCATGTGTGTGGCGGGGGATGGTGCATCTGTTAGCGGCGTGCCTGACGATAAGGGATTGGGGTCTATTTTCTAATCCAGGTTAATAGATTAGGGAATTGGATGTTGCGGAATACCTATATTGTATTGTGAGTGATTCATAATGAGTATGAGAAAATAAGAGGGGCGGCTCTAAGTTTTGTTGGTTTTCCCGGTTAAGGATTTCCAGGGTAAATCTATGTGTATTATGTGTGAATGATGTGGTGTAATCTCTATTTTGATTAAAAGAATTTGTATGCTTTGCTTCTTTGCACAGGTTTATAACTTACATGTGGTATAAGAGCTTGATTAGTTGCTTCCAGGGGGAGCTTTGCAGCTTTGATTTGTGCATTGAAAGATAATTTAGCGGCTAGAACTTTGAGCTATGGAAGCTCAAAATGGAGGATCTTCTTGTAGATCCGGAACGATGGATTTTTGTGCATTCGGATACACCACCCAATGGAACGTCGAACGAATATTGGGAGAAATTAGATAGAAGATCAAGGAGTACAACCCGACTGTGCTTATCGGACTCTATGTTGTTGAACGTATATGGAGAAGAGACTGTGGTAAAGCTTTGGGAAAAACTAGGGAGTTTGTATCAATCAAAATCCCTTGCAAACAAGTTGTTTCTGCAAAAGAAACTGTATCACCTCAAAATTTATGATAATGACACAGTGAAAGAGCATTTGAATGTTTACAATACTCTGGTAAGTCAAATAAATTTTGTTGGCATTAAAATAGTCGAAGAAGATAAATGTATTACATTATTGTGTTCTTTGCCAGATACCTGGGACAACCTAATTGTAGCAATAGGGAGTGCTAATCAAGTGACTTTAAAATTTGATGAAATAGTATCATCCCTGCTATCATAATAGATGAGACAGAAAACCATGGATACTCATAGCATGGATTCCTTGTCTATGAGAGGTCGCCCCCAAGAGAGAAACAAAAATAAGGAATCTGGGGGGAGATCTAAATCTAAGGGTAGATATAAATCCCCAGGAAAATTTATAAGGAAGTGTTAGAAATGAGCTAAATCTAGGCACTATAAAAAGGATTGTAGATCTAAGAATGTTGAGAAAGGAAAGGGATCTGGGGATACCTCTACCACGAAGGTGAAGACTTCCTCAGAAGAATGGGATGTGTACCTAGCTTCCACTGGTAATCATTCAGAACGTTATATATGGTTGATTGAATCGGATGCATCATGTCATATGACCCCTCATAGGGAGTGGTTCTGTGAATATGAAAAGTACAATGGAGGCGATGTGTTCTTGGGAGATGATTCACTAGATAGTATCATTGGGCATGGTAGATTCAAGTTGAAACTCAAGGATGGAAGGATTATCACTCTCCTTAGAGTACTACACATTCCAAATCTGACGAGAAACTTGATATATATCGGAAAGATGGATATTGCAGGTGTAAATACTGTGTGTGGAGATGGTGGTTGCAAAATGGTTCGAGGATCAATGGTATTGATGAGGGGAGTTCGGTATGGAACTATGTACAAACTATTGGGAAGCACCATCATTGGTGAATGTAACAGTTTTGTTGTTCATGAGGGGGGAGATACAGAAGACAGACCCCTGGCTGCATCATGAGGAAATACAATGCTATGGCATCAAATATTGGGGCATATTGGAGAAAAGTGACTTCGACCATTACAAGGTAAAATTATGGTTGAGGTATGATTGATTGCACTCTAGATTTTGATTTCTGTGAACATTGCATATATGGAAAACATAATTGAGTAAGATTTTCATTTGGTGCTACAAGCGCAAAGGGAATTTTAGAGTTAATACACAGTGATGTGTTTGTACCTGTGCTTGTTCCATCACTAGGTAGATCTATGTATTATGTTTAATTTATAGATGATTTCTCAAGGAACACATGGATTTATTTCCTTCGAAATAAATCTAAAGTATTTGTTAAGTTTAAAGAATTTAAGGCTCTTTTAGAGAATCAGACAGAAAAGACAATAAAGGTGTTGAGGACAGATAACGGTGGAGAGTTATGTGGAAATGAATTCGAGAAATTATGTAAGAAGTGCGGTATAGCAAGGAAGAAGACTATTCCATACACACCTCAACAAAATGGAGTTGTTGAAATGATGAATAGGACGTTGATGGAAAAGGTAAGGAACATGCTAAGCAGTGATGGGATAGGACAAGAATTATGGGCAGAGGCAGTGGAGATAGCATGTTACTTGGTAAATCGATCCCCCACATAAACATTGGTTGAAAAAACTCCACAAGAGGTATGTATTGGTAAGAAAACCTCTATTAAACATCTGAAAGTCTTTGGCTGTGATGCTTATGTACATGTTCCAAAGGAGAAAAGGAGTAAGCTGGACAATAAAGCTTAAAAATGTATCTTTATTGGTTCTAAAGATGGTATGAAAGGTTATAATCTTTGGAATCCTGTAACTAAGAAGACCGTTTACAGTCGACATGTTGTGTTTAGAGAGGTCAAAGAACTTCCCAGACAGGAAGTGACTCCAATGGAAAAGGAACCAGAGAAGATAGAGTTTGAGTTAGAAGATGAAGAATTTGACTCAACGAAAGAAGCTGAATAAGAAGAAGAATAAACTCATACCCTTATTTTGAGGAGATCATCTCGATAAAGAAGACAACTAGAAATGTATTCCCCTCCTGATTTTCGGTCTAGTTTTGTTTTATCCATTACTTATAATGATCCTAGAAATGTGAAGGAAGTTTTTGATTCAAAGGATAATGATCTCTAGAAGAGGGCCATGCTTGAAGAAATGGATGCCTTGGACAAAAATGAAGCGTGGGATTTAGTTCAGTTACCTACTGGAAGAAAATCCATTGGTAGCAAATGGTTGTTTAAAAGGAAGTTAAATGCAAAAGGTAAAGTGGAGAAGGAAAAATTAACTTCTATTAGATTTCTTCTTTCTATTGCTACTGCGTTTTATCTTGAAGTAGAACATATGGATGTGAAGACAACGTTCTTACATGCGGATCTAGAAGAAGAAATCTACATCAAACAACTAAAAGGTTTCACAGTAAAGGGAAATAAAATGATGGTATGTAAACTAAAGAATTCCCTTTATGGTCTAAAGCAATCTCCAAGGATGTGGTACCAAAAGTGACACATACATACTTGGATTGAGGTTTTTGAGAAGCAAGGATGATCACTGTGTATACTCCAAACAAGTTGGTGATCACTTCATTAACATAGTACTGTATGTTGCTGACATGTTGCTGATTGGAAACAACAAAGATGTCATAAAGGAGGTGAAGTCTCAACTATCCTCCAAATTTGACATGAAGGATCTCAGTGCTGCAAACTTCATACTAGGAATGGAGATTAAAATACATCATGCAAACAGAATCAAATAAAATATGTTGAGACAATACTACTGAGATTTAACATGCAGGAAAGTAATCCGGTCAAGGTCCCTATACTTGTAGGTGTAAAGTTATTTGTAGACCGGTGTCCCAAGACACAAGAAAAGGAAGAATATATGGCACGAGTTCCATATTCTAGTGCGGTTGGTAGTTTGATGTATGCAATAGTGATCCAGGAGGATCATTCTAAAGTCGTTCAGAATAAAAGTCTTCAAACAACAGTACAAAGGTTACCATGTCAAAGGGCTCGTCGACATCTTTCCAGCGACGCTTGTTTCCTGAAAAACGGACTTCGGATAAAGAAATTGTGTACATTTAAAGTTCCATCAATGATAATTGAAATGGTTAAAAAATAATAAATATAGTTTAAAGAGTTATTTTGGGCTATGAAAATCGAACCCAAGACCTCATGGTAAGGCCACCATGACCCCATTAACATGGTTGAAAGAGTCACATTAAGAAATGGTGCGAAATATTAAAATGGTTAAAAGGTTATTTCAAAAAGGTTGAAATATTATATTATAACATAATATATGTTATAACACTATATTATAAACCAACTATATTGTATAACCATATGGTATAACGTGGAGCCTAAACCATAAGCGCCAAAATTTAAACCATATCACAAAGGCATATGACATGTAATATATTGTATAACCATATGGTATAACGTGGAGCCTAAACCATAAGCGCCAAAATTTAAACCATATCACAAAGGCATATGACATGTAATATATGTTATAACCATTAAAGGTTTATACCATATAATAACCAATTTATAACGTGTATATCAAACAACTTGTCACCATACAACAAAAGTGGAATATGGGAGAGGTCCGGCGTACTTTCACCATACAACAAATGCACCAGAGCAGCCAGTTGATATGATATCCGGCGTACTTTCATTTTAAACTTGGAACGCCCAGAACCTATAAAACGGGCCCCGAAATGGCAAGCATAGGTCAGAGTTCGGGTTTTGCACAGTAACCGAGACGGACTTCGGCACAGTTTCTAAGGCGAGGAAGGTACAGTCGTACAAAACAGAGAATTGTTTTCTCGTTTTGTGTGCCAGAGAAGTTTTCATTCAAAGATGGTCGAGTTTATATTCGTTTTTCTCAGAATTTTGCAAAGAATTCAGTGGTGCTATTTGTTTCTGCTTCTTATTGACAGAAAACAGAGGTGTTTCCAGAACACTCTATCTGTACTCTTGAAGACTAATAAAGAACGACCTTCCCATTGGAAGTGGCCAGGAGATGTAGCCCAGGAGGGGTGAACTCCATTATCAGCTGTTGTGTTATTTTTCTGGTTTGCATCTGTTCTTTATGTGCTTATGTGTTGATTTGAAGCATTTTTAAATCATCTTTTAAAGCAATTTTATGAACATTTTTATGCAAATTTCACATGCAAGTTTATTGGTTTAAAAAATCTTGAGATTTTCAGATCAAATAGCTTGTACCAGACTGAACATTGCTCATCCAATGGGAGTTTTGAGTAGATATATGTCAAAATCAAGGAAAGAGCACTAGACAGTTGTAAAGAGGGTCTTCAGATATTTGTGTGGCACTACAAAGTATGCAATCTGCTACCAAGGAAGAACTAGACTAGACAAAGTACTAAATGTACATGGATTTGTTGATGTAGATTAGGTTGGAGATATTGATCACAAAAGATCTACAAGTGGGTATGTATTTAACCTATTTGGAGGAGTTCTTAGTTGGATGAGCAAGAGACATGATGTAGTTGCACTCTCAACTACAAAAGCTGAATATATGGCAGCTACTCATGTAAGTAAAGAAGTTGTATGGTTGCAGAGATTATGTTTAGGTGTTGGGTTTGTACATAAAGTTGTAAGGTTAGATTGTGAGAGGCAAAGTGCAATTTTCCTAGCAAAGAACCTTACCTATCATGCTAAGAGAAAGCATATTGATGTGCAATATCACTTTGTGAGAGATATGGTTGAAGACAAGAAGGTGATGCTGGAAAAGGTTGAGACCTTGAAGAATGTCGCAGACTCATTAACAAAGTCTGTCAGTACATAAAATTTCTCTTGGTGCAGATAATATATGGGCATTGATGCCCTGAACCTGTGACTTTATGAGTACATGACTCATTGTTATGGAGAGAAAACAACAAGTGGGAGAATGTTGGGTATGTGTTATATTATTTGCATGTGTGTGTCGGAGGATGGTGCATGATGTTTTCAGCTATTTTGGGGAAGTGTCTAAAAATATGTAATTTAATCCCGGTTCAGCTATTGGGGTCTATTTTCTAATCCGAGTTAACGGATTAGGGAGTTGGATGTTGCAGGATACTTATATTGTATTGTGAGTGATTCATAATGAGTATTAGAAAATAAGAGGGGCAGCTCTAAGTTTTGTTGTTTTTCTCGGTTAAGGGTTCCAAGGTAAATCTCTGTGTATTATGTGTGAATGTTGTGGTGTAATATATGCTTTGCTTAAAAGAATCTGTATGCTTTGCTTCTATGCACATATTTAAAACTTACAGTGCCTACAACAGTTGACCAATGAGAGCTAACATAAGACTAGAGGTGTGGCATGTGAGGTCTAGGATTTTTTCCATGAATATTAATGGTTCGTTGGAACTTGCAAGTTGGTAACATTGCAAGAAGTGACTAAAATATATTTGACAGATTGGTTAGATCTTAAATTAGATATGCTATTGTGAGAATCATTTATGTCATTGACTGGAAATGTGATTGACTTCAAGCATAGGTGGAAGCACATGGATGTAGATCGAAGGATGAAGTACTCAACTCACTATATATGAAGAAAGATATATATATAGGTAAATATGTGGGTGGATAATTATTGCATCCAATTCTTAGGCATTGTAAACATTTATTAAGTAGTTGCATTTAATCACATATGTAAATGGGCATATGGATGTAAGACCTATTTAGGCATGTGTACCCCTAGTTTAGTGGATAATTGTTGTAAATTCTAGATGTAGTCCTAGGTGATTATTAAGGGGGGGCATGTTGTATTCCTGGATACATGGTTATAAACTTTGATGGAGATAGGTCTTCACCCCAAGTCAAGTTTAAATGGGGTAACGTAGGGTTAACCTTGACTTGGTAAAATAGTAATTAGATTAACTTGTATTTGGTCATTATGGGTTTACCATTGGTGGTTTATGGGCCATTGGTTTTGGGTAACACATGGTATTTTACCATGGTATTAGTATGTCATGAACCCTATTTAAAGGCTTGAATAAATCCATTGTAGAGTGTAATCTCCCCATTCAAATAAATCTCAAAAGAGAAAATTCCACCAATCTACTAGTTTCCTAGGTTGGGGTGGAAACATTGGGACTTTGAATAAGGGAGCTAATAAACCCCAAATGGACATTATATTGACATAAATATATTAAAAGAGGTTAAATAAATATTTATGATAGGAACATAAGGTGGAACTTGGTCATGGAGACACATTGGTGGTGTGGGACCCACACAAAGCTAGATTCCTCATGCCACATGGCATCCTATTTTCACCCATTCGAATGCAAGGTGGAGTCTATTGTTCTTGGGAAGTTGGAAGGTCAATATAATTGGCATGACTCAATAAAGGTCGAATTAGAGTGGAAGAGTAACTCCCATGGAAGAGGAAGAGGCATTTGAGAGAAATTGAGACACTTGGGTCAGATTCCCTAGCTTCTATGACAACAATGATGAAGATGCTATGACACCTATGTCATAAATCAGACCTGATTGCTAACATCTGGCATATATTACATTTCAAGGTTAAAAATAGCCTCCAAGAGTGCGCATAAGGGAGTTAGGGCAGCCAAAGATTCATCCATTCGAATTGAGTGAAGGAGGAGTCTAGGAATGGAGGGGCAAGCAACACACATTGGAATCTCTTCCCAATTCGAGTTGGCATGAAGCTCATGGATGGAATTCGAGCTAAGGAGGTCTTTAGAAGTTTGTAAAATTCAAGAACAAATAAGGAGAATGGATTTTGATTATTTTTTATTTTCATCTTTGCAATTTGGAGAGCTTCTAGCTTGTCCATGCAAGTGGAGTGTTTACTCTACTTGCCTTAGTACCAATTTCGAAGGTGAAAGATTCCCATCCTAATTGGAAATTGGAGATGCCATTAAGACCTTTCATTTGGAGCTACAATGGAGTTATTTTTTTGTAGGTTTAAGCTATAGGGAATCTTGTGATTCTTTCTTCTTCAACTTGTTCCCATCTCTATCTCACATTTCTCTGCATATTTTGGCTCTTGGAGGAAGGGCGCCTTTGGTGAGATGATGATCTCTTTGTGAGAATAAAATATACACAATTTATTTGTATTATGATATATTTACCCTGTATTTAATGCTCAGAAGACTCTTAGGTCTAAATACCAAGTGAAACTATGTAAAAATACCAAACAATGCATAAATGGTGCCATTTTCCCTACATCTTGTTGTGAGAGCTTGAAGTTGCTTTATTTCGATTTGTATCAGTTAATATATGTGATTTTTATGATGTATGGAGAGTAATTAATTTCCTGAATAAGTTTCATATACATTACATAATCCTTTGGAACACAAATCTCGAATTTCATAGAAAGTGGTGAAGTTTCCTATCATTTCCCCCTATGTGAAGACATGTCCACAAACCTCTGATTTATGGGAGTTGCAATAGACTTTATAAACTGATTAATGATACATTTGGGTGCCCATTTAAGTCCTTTAACTAATCCATGTCTCTATTCTGAAATTTTGGAGGTTCGTACTGCATTTGGGAAGCCATTAGTGACCTCTACCCTTGGGGGTTTGAACCTCGAATTTACTAGTAAATTTCTCTATTTTCTCCTGAATTTAAATGAATGTTACAGAAGTCTTTTGAGAGTTTACAATTACACATAAAATTAATTTCTATGTCTCAATACATTTCCAACACTCTCAGTCCCAATTTGAAATCCTTAGGAGTCTTTTGGATCCATCTACCCTTGGGGGTTTCAACATCGATTTTCCTAGTAATTCTTCCCTTCATTCTCTAATTGTAAATACAAGTTGCTGAAGTATTTGGAAAGTATCCAATCATATAATAGCTGATTTAATGTGTCCAAATACATATCAATCCACTCCATAGACCATTCGAAAATATTTGGGATCATTTGGGACAGTTTGGGGCTTTACTAGTCCAAGTTTCGAAAATTGACTAAATTGGGAAAATTTTCAAATTGGGGACATTACAGTGGTATCAGAGCATGGTGCTTGCACCTGTGCATTAGGGTAATCCTTTGAATAATAAATTGCATCCATGTATTACTATTATGATGAATCCTATGAGTATAATGCTTATGAGCAATATGAAGAAGAATGTGAATGGTATGAGGAAGAGGTGCCATCATGCAACACTTCTTACAATTTCATAATGAATGAGGGTTATTATTATGACCTTTAATATGATGAATATGAGTGTGTCACACTATCAAAGGATAATTCTATGAATGAATTACAAATATTGAGAGAAACATGTAAAACCTTGCCCCAACAATATCAGGCATATCTTGATGTGTACAAGGGAGATACACAAAAGGCCATTCCTTTTGAAGACTTTGTTGGTTGGGTGTTTGAAAATAGGCAGTGAAATATGTGTGTGTGAGTGAAAAGAGTAGTGAAATATCTGAAGCTTTGTGGAATGCATGTATTTCCTACTTGAAGATAGTTTTTGGGTTTTCTTCAAAAAGAGATTCCAAATATATTGATCTTAAGGAAACTAATTGGAAAAATGCATCAGCTTGCTTGAAGGAGCGAAAAGAGGAGACCCACGAGCCACCTAGTTCTAAAATAGGTGAATTAGAAGAAGCAATACATGAAGAGGAAATTTTTTTCCCTTTTGAGGGATGTGCATGGTCCTACCCTTATGGAGCCTACAAATGATGACACTTTTGCATATTCTGATCAATTGGGTGATTTGGTTCATTCTCCTACATCTTACACTTCCCTATTTTGCAGCATTCATCCTAATGAAGTATGGGTGAAAAGTTTCTTTTTGATGGTGCCACATGAGGAGTGTGAAACTCCTACCTCTCCTTTTGATGATGACATGACTATAGCACCTCATTATTTACATTTTCAGTAGCATCCTTTTTTACCTTGTGATGATACATATCTTCATGGGTGCACTTATGATGTTCACTTGAGTCACTTGAAGACTCACGATTTTCCTTGCTCCTTGCTTAGTACAATTGATGTTGGAGGAACTTCATTAACTACTTAGGTGAAGAGATATATGATTGGAGCAAATGTTCATTGGCAGAAACATCCCTTGTTATTTCTTGATGATACACATATCCCTAGATGCATAAATGGTACTTATGTGCTCCCCTTGAAGGCTCATTGTTTTCTTTTCTCCCTACTTGGTTCATATTTTAATGGAGATTATTCATTCACTTCTTGGATGAAAGAACATAGGGCTGATTATTTTGATGCATCCCACATATTTTTGGAGCAACATTATAGGACATAGGATCCTCACCTATGCCATTGGATCAGATTTGATTGGTCACTTGATGCTTGTATGCACTTGGCAAATGGTGGTCTACTTGCTTTGAGGTATAAGCACTTTCATGACTCTTTGATGAGGCACCTCCTTGATGTACATTTTTATTATGTTGCTATGTACTTTGATGATCTATCTTTTGTACTTATGATGATTGGAAGAATGCACACAACGAAATGGGATCCGATAATTCTATTTCCTGATGGTATGGGTTGGAGAGCACTCCTAATTGTTGGAGTGCAATACAAGCAATGGGACCCTAGAATAATTTTTATTCTCATTGGTTCCAAAAAAGATTTGGGAAATAACGTTTTGGAAGCAAAGTTTTGGAAAGGAAGTAGGTTCTTCAACATCCATGTTCGAAATTGCTCGAGTACAAGCAATCTTGGGTGGGAGGACTGTAATGTCCCCATTCAAATAAATCTCAAAAGAGAAAATTCCACCAATCTACTAGTTTCCTAGGTTGGGGTGGAAACATTGGGATTTTGAATAAGGGAGATAATAAAACCCAAATGGACATTATCTTGACATAAATATATTAAAATGGGTTAAATAAATATTTATTATAGGAAAATAAGGTGGAACTTGGTCATGCAGACACATTGGTGGTGTGGGACCCACACAAATCTAGATTCCTCATTCCACATGGCATCCTATTATTACCCATTTGAATCCAAGGTGGAGTCTAATGTTCTTGGGGAGTTGGAAGGTCAATATACTTGGCATGAATTAATGAAGGTCGAATTGGAGTGGAAGAGTAACTCCCATGGAAGAGGAAGAGGCATTTGAGAGAAATTGAGACACTTGGGCTAGATTCCTTAGCTTCTATGACAACAATGATGAAGATGCTATGACACCTATGACACAAATCAGACCTGATTGCTCACATCTGACATATATGACATGTCAGGGCTAAAAATATCCTCCAATAGAGTGCATAAGGGAGTTAGGGCATCCAAAGAGTCATCCATTCGAATTGAGTGAAGGAGGAGGCTAGGAATGGAGGAACAAGTGGCACACATTGGAATCTCTTCCCAATTCGAGTTGGCATGAAGCTCATGGATGGAATTTGAGCTAAGGAGGTATTTGAAAGTTTATAAAAGTCAATAAAAAATAAGGAGAGTGTCTTTTGATCATTTTTTATTTGCATCTTTGCAATTTGGAGAGCTTATAGCTTGTCCATGCTAGTGGAGTGTTTACTTTACTTGCCTTAGTACCAATTTCAAGGGTGAAAGATTCCCATCTCTATCTCACATTTCTCTGCATATTTTGGCTCTTGGAGGAAAGGCGCCTTTGGTGAGATGTTGATCTTTTTGTGAGAGTCCAATATACACCATTTATTTTTATTCTAATATATATACTCTATATTTAATGCTCATTAGACTCTCGGGTCTAAATACCAAGTGAAACTATGTAAAAATACCAAACAATGCATAAATGGTGCCATTTTCCCTACATCTTGTTGTGAGAGCTTGAAGTTGCTTTATTTCGATTTGTATCGGTTAATATATGTGATTTTTATGATGTATGGAGAGTCATTAATTTCCTGAAGAAGTTTCATATACATTACATAAGACTTTGGAACAAAAATCTCGAATTTCATAGCAAGTGGTGAAGTTTCCTATCATTTCCCCCTATGTGAAACCATGTCCACAAACCTCTGATTTATGGGAGTTGCAACAGCCTTTAGAAACTGATTAATGATTAATTTTGGTGACCATTGAAGTACTTTAACTAATCCATGTCTCTTTTCTGAAATTTGGGAGGGTCGTACTGCATTTGGGAAGCCATTAGTGACCTCTACCCTTGGGGGTTTGAACCTCGAATTTACTAGTAAATTTCTCTGTTTTCTCCTGAATTTAAATGAATGTTGCAGAAGTATTTTGAGATTTTCCAAGGATCCATAAGCTTAATTTTTATGTATCAATACCTTTCCAACACTCTCAGTCCCAATTCGAAATCCTTAGGAGTCTTTTGGAGCCATCTACCCTTGGGGGTTTCAACTCGATTTTCCTAGTAATTTTGCCCTCCATTCTCTAATTGTAAATGAAAGTTTCTGAAGTATTTGGAAAGTGTCCAAGCATATAATATATGATTTAATGTTTCCAAATACATCTCAATCCACTCCATACACCACTTGAAAATATTTGGGATCATTTGGGACAGTTTGGGGCTTTACTACTCCCGAAAATTGACTAAATTGGGAAAAATTTCAAGTTGGGGACATTACATAAAGTTCCTCGTGTTGCCAATGTTGCCCTGACACAATAACTTGCCTTGATTGTTCAAGGATAATATAATATATCTTCATTTGTTGGTTTTCCCAATTTTGGGTTTGTAGGGTTAAAATGTTAGGAACCCATGTCTTTACTTTGTTAGTATATTGTTGTTGGACGCATATGCTTTGTAAGTCGTCTCATAGTATTTGTTGATCCATAGTTTATATTAGCCCATAGTATTGACCCATAGTATTGGACGCATATGTTTTGTAAGTCATCCCATAGTATTATATGTCCCATGGTTTTGACTCATAGTATTGGCGCCTAGACTTAGCCCATGGTTTGTATTGATACATAGTATCGATCCATGGTATTGGCGCCTAGAATTAGTATATAAGTGTGTGTTGAGGCCTATGAAGGCATCGTGAAGTTAATTGTATTGAGCATGCTCAAAAGAGGTTTCCCCCTCGAAGTGGCCCGTGATCAATATAAAAGTGATTTTGAGTTTTATTATTTATGATATCTCGTGTATTTGCATTAATTAATTATTGCAGGTTCTTCACATCTGGTATTAGAACACTTTCTTGGGCTCGTTGGGTGGAATTTCTGCCAATTTTTTTTTTTCGCATGTGTTGTAAGTTCGGATCTAGGAATAATCTCTATCCGCTTAACTGTGGGAAGTACTTGGGCATAAGCCCTAAAACTCATTGTGAGGAGTACCACAGGAATCCCAAATTAGCTGGCCCATTGAGAGGATCTGCCAGCGAAAAAGGCAACGACCGCTACCCAATTGACTAGTTCCCACCCGTGAGGTAAACCAAGAGTTGTCATTTGTGGCAAAGCGGTTATCAGTTTTACCTGAGCCGTGGAGTGAGGGGTACTGCCCCAATACACAAGACGTCAGACAACATTGGTGGCCGAGTGAATCCCCTGAGCCGATAGGAAGCCGCACATACCTGGGGTCCATATCTATTTTCAGCTGAGCTGTTGTCGATCACTTCCACTCCAGATCCAGCCGTTTCAGATCTATTCTGAAATTCATTCCAGATCCAGTCGCAGTTTCAGATCCAAACATTTTCGATCCCTTCTGCGCTATTGTAGATCCATCTATTGCGGATCCCTTCTATGCCACTGTTGCCGATCCATTTCTGGAAAAAAAAAAGGCCATATCTCCCTTGTTTCAACACTTTTTTCCATGAAATTTTTTTTCCATGAAACTTCACTGACATCCCTGCAATCCCATTCTGCATACCTTGTTTCAACACTTTTTTCCATGAAACGTTTTTTCCATGAAACTTCACTGACATCTCTGCAATCCCATTCTGCATATTTCATTCCTAAAGACTCTATCCCAAATTCCACTTCTCAAGACCAAAAATCCCACATTTGTCTATTTTTAGGGTTTGCCATAACTCCTTCAATTTTCACCCAATCACCTTCAAATTTTACTACAGAGTTTCTTTCCTAATTCTGCTTCTGTGTCCCTCTTTGCCAAATTTTCTCATTCCTTCACCCCGCTTCTGAAATCCCGATTTTTTGCTTCCCTGTCCATCAGAAAGTGTCCAAAACCTAGTCACACCCCAATTACCCCTCCGAGTTTTTTCCAAATCTAAATTTCCCTTTACTAAATAAGCTTTTGTTTGTGTTTTTCTATCCATTCCCCCCCCCCCCAAAAAAAAAAAAAAAAAACTCTTGGTTATGGTTGTCACCTGTGCAGGAGCAAAAACCATGGAGGAAGCACTTGCAGCCATCCAAACCAAACTCCAAGATCTGGATGAAAAATTTCTCATCCTCCATCTTTAGCATTCAACGATGAACAATAACCGATAGCCATAATCTTTTGCAGCCACCAGGTTCTCTTCTTCCAGCAATTTTCGTGGGCCGAAGCTTGATTTTCCTCGCTTCAATGGTACTGATCCGAATGGATGGATATACTGTGCAGAACAATATTTTAGCTTGCATAATACTTTTGATGTCCAGAAAGTTCCACTTGCATCCTTTCATTTGGAACAGGAAGCCCTTCAATGGTACCATTGGTACATCAAAGCTCATCCCGAGCCAAATTGGACAGATTTTTGCCAACTCCTTTTGCCACGATTTGGTCCTAGTGCTTTTGACGACTTCACAGGAGCACTCACTAAACTTCACCAAACTGGAACAGTGAGAGAGTATCAGACAGAATTTGAGAAACTCGCCAATCACACAAAATGATTGTCTGATGAATTTTACAGGAGTTGTTTTATCAGTGATCTTAAGGATGAAATTCGGTCAGAGTGTTAGGAACCCATGTCTTTATGTTGTTAGTATATTGTTGTTGGACGCATATGCTTTGTAAGTCATCCTGTAGTATTTGTTGATCAATAGTTTATGTTATTGTTGTTGGCGCATATGCTTTGTAAGTCGCCCGTAGTATTGTTGATCCATAGTTTGTAGTGGCCCATGGTTTTGACCCATAGTATTGGCGCCTAGACTTAGTATATAAGTGTGTGTTGAGACCTATGAAGGCACCGTGAAGTTATTTGTATTGAGATTGCCCCCTTGAAGTGGCCTGTGATCAATATAAAAGTGATTCTAAGTTCTGTCATTTCTGCTATTTCGCATATTCTTATTAATTAATTGTTGCAGGTGCATCACAAAACCCCGGGACTTTTGATTGTTTCAGACCAATATCGTTGTGCAATGCTTCATATAAAATTATGTCCAAACTCCTAGAAAATCGAATCAAGCCTCTGCTGGAAAAACCAATCTCCCCCAATCAAGGAGGGTTTGTCAAAGGAAGACATATCATGGATATTGTGATCCTTGTGCAGGAAACCATCCACTCCAGTTACCATTGGCAAGAGCAAGGGATGCTCATAAATCTTGATATGGCTAATGCCTTCGATTGGGTAATACACTCCTTTCTTTTTCAAGTTCTTCTTTCCTTTTGATTTAGTACTAACTTTGTAAGGCTGATCAAAGCGTGTATAGGAAATCCTTGGAGTGCCCCTCTTGTAAATGGCAGGCTAGCCAAATACTTCCAAGCCACGAGGGGTATTAGGCAGGGCTGCCCCTTGTCCCCATTCCTGTATATTCTGATGGTTGATTCTCTTAGCAAAAAACTGACAGCTGAGAAGCTAGCAGGGACAACTCTAGGCATCCGTGTGGTGAAAGAGATAGAACCTTTAAACCATGTCTTGTTCGCCGATGATTCCCTCCTCTTGGGAGGTGCCTCTATAAAAATTGCCAGGGCCTTCAACGATGTAATCCAAAGCTTCTGAAGAGTTTCTGGAACTTTGGTTAATAAGAGAAAAAGTGTAGTGTATGGTTGGAAGGTAGATCAACCAACCATCCTTCGAATTGCCCATTCCTTATGCTTTATGGGATACACAGTGTGGAACTTCATCAAATATTTAGGCCTGCCTTTAACTCTGGGAACTGCCAAGGCTTCTCAATGGCTCGAAATAATCAACAAAATCAAGGAAAAATTGGCTGCTTGGGGTGGACAGTGGCTCACCACCGCTGGAAAGCTAGATCTCATTAAATCTGTTATCTCATCCCTCCCCATTTATCAGGATTCGTTTCTTTTGGCTCCTAATATGATTACCGAGCATATGTCTCATCTAATTCAAAAGTTTCTATGGCAAGGAGGTAAGGGGAATAAAAAAAAAATTCATTTGGTCAGTTGGAACATTGTGAAACGGTCATTCTCTGATGGTGGCCTACAGATAAGAGACCTAGGATTGGCTAATTTGGATCTGGGAGGAAAAATACTGTGGAAGATCTTCTCAAACCAAAGCCACCCCGTTAGCCAAGTGCTCACTAGGAAATATTTGAATGGGCTCTCTTTAAATAGTATGGATGTAGGAATCTCCAAGAAAGGCACCATGCTATGGAAGCTGTGTAGCCGTGGATGGGAGTTCTTCAAAGCCCATATTTATCAAATTCCTTGCAATGGAAAGAACATCTGGCTGTGGGATGACAAAATCATGGGAAATCCACCTCTCAGGCAAACAAAAGAATTCTCTGAGTTACAGGTTTGGCTATCTCAGAATGGAATTCAAACGTTATATGATATTTCTATTTGGGACCCTGGTGGAAATCGGGAAGCATGGCATTATCCTCGACCTCCAGACTGGATGCAAGCTCAAGAGAATTCCCTGCTCGTGGCGCTTTCTGAGCTAGCTCCAATCCATCTTCAAGTTCGTGATAAATGGGGATGGGGTTCTGCAGGTGTGTACACAGCAGCCCACGGGTACGCTGTCCTCCAAACGCATAATACCCAAATTCACTCAAACGCTTTGTGGAAGCACATTTGGGATTCCTACATCATCCCCAAGATAAAAAAAAATTGTTGGATCCTCTTGCACAGAAGACTGCTCACGGGGGAGAATCTAGCTAAGCGTGGAATTATTGGGCCTCATAGATGCCCTCTCTGTTGTTTGGAACATGAGTCAATTAACCATGTTTTCATCGAATGCCCTTACACGCAGGAGGTGTGGAAGTTGGCTTTGCTGGGGCTCAACGCTTTTGTTCCAACGCAGAGTACAATTGTTTTGTTATTCTCCACCTAGAAAGATCGATACCCACATGCGACAAAGAGCAATTCTCTTTGGTCTAAAATTTGGATTGTACTCCCGAAATACATTTGCTGGGAAGTATGGTTAGCCAGGAATGAAGGAATTTTCCAAAACAACTTGTGTGCCCCTTCCATTGTGATGGCTAAAGCCAAATCTATGATGTTAGAAACTTTAGAAAATCGTCCCCCTAAACATGATAATCTGCTGCTTCCGGAAGAGATTAGCTAGCTTGGAGCTCCTATGCAATGAACTCGGAATAAGAACTCTTCTTGACCTATCAGCAATCCAGCGTGGAGACTGAATCTGAATTTCATTTGCGGTGGCAGAATCAAGGTAAAGCCACGATTTTCTTTGATGGAGAAGTTAAAGGTAATCTAGGGCCAGCAGGAGCGGGAGGAATCATCTACGATCTGGATGGTCAAAGTAAAGACACCTTCAGGTGGGGTCTCGAGAAGAGCACTAATGACTAGGCTGAAATATTAGGATTGCTCAAAGCTTGTTAGCTTTCCCAAGGGCACGTTGGACAAGACATTCAAATTTTTGGAAACTCGAAAATCATAATAAAAATACTTAACATGGAAGATACTTTTAATAACTCGATGCTTAACAAGACTTTGTAGAGGGTTCATAAATTGCAGCAAAAATTCAAATCTACCTCCTTCTTCCATATTCTCCGTGTTGGCACTTTAATTCAGTTGTCATTGATGGTTGGGAAGCAGACAAGGCCGGTGACTCAGACCATACCAACTTCATCTTACTAAAGCTGCGACTGAGATTAAAATACAAGAAAAGAATGTTGTTAGACGACTGCAACTCAGACAGCTGTGACTCAGATGGCTACAACTCAGACGACTACGACTCAGACGACTGCGACTCAGACGGATGTGACTTAGATATCTGCGACTCAGATGGCTGCGACTCAGACAACTGCGACTTAGATGGATGCGACGCAGACGACCATGACTCAGACGGTCGTGACCCAGATAACTACGACTCAGACGGCCATGACTCAAACAACCGTGACTCAGAAAAGCTGCGACTCACAAACATTTATTTATTTTTTAATTAGTCAGTTATAGCGTGTAAATTCTGGAATTCAAAGAGACAATTAAAATATCAGTTACAGCGTGTAAATTATGGAAGTCAAAGAGACAGTTCAATTTTCGAATTGGGAGTTAAAAAGACAGTTTCAGTTTTAGAATTGGGATATCTGGAAGTTAAAGAGACCGAGGCATATAACTTCAGTATCTATAAAAAACAATTGATGAGAACAAAATCACTGTGAGAATTGAGATGATGAAGAGGAGTGGTTGCTGATGAAGCTGTGATTTGAAGAAAATGAGAACAAAAATGTATGGCTCGATTTAATGAAGAACAGAATGCCTAGAAACTCAAGCTGTAGCAACAAAGAACAAAATAAAAAGGGTATGTACTGATATATCTGAACCAGTGTGATATAATTGACTGAAACTTTTCTTACAGAGGGTGGTAGGGAGGAGCAAGGGAAGACTGTAAAGTCTTCTTTGCAAGTTGGTGCTTGTACATTTGGGAGTTGTAGCTTCCATTCAGTTGGTGCTTGTACATTTGGGAGTTGTAGCTTCCATTCAGTTGGTGCTGAAGAAACAAAGGTAGCAGCCTCATTTGGATTGTAGCTCAAATAAAATAGAATGTAAAGAGAAGTTGGAGCTTGCCTTTCATCCTAAGAAGAAGAGGTTTTTTCCCTTTATGGGTTTCCTCAGGAAAATAAGTGCCTTTGCATATTTATGTGATTGAACATTGTTTATATTCCTTATATTTAATTCTGTTATAACAATATACTTGCTATAAAGGAATGTGCATAGAACATCTCATATCATATTGATTGTCACACTTCATCAAAGTTAAAAGGGAAAAGGAGTGTAAAATTATTTAAGCATAGTAATAACTGATTCACCCCCCCCTCTCAGTTATTTGAATACTTTCAACACTCCGGAGCCTAAATCAAGAAGCGGATGCAAAGGCCAATATGGGTTGTCTCTTAGCTCATGCAGAGCTGAAAAAAAATGATAATGTTCCTCTTTGGTCTCCTACCCCGTAGGAAGGTAGTTTCCCATTAGTTTTGTAATAGTAGGATATGGTATTATTCACTCAAGTGGGCTAAAGGAAATGTAAAGAAGGTTGATTAGGCTATGGCCCAACTGTGCTCTACCCAATCAAAAATAACCGTTTTTGTTAAACAAAAAAAAATTGGAAGGAAAGTTTTGGAAGCAAAGTTTTGGAAAGAAAGCAGGTTCTTCAACATCCATGTTTGAATCTGCTTGAGGAAAAGCAATATTGGGTGGGGAGGACTATCATGTCCCCAATTAAATGGTTTTCAGATAAATAATTAAGTTGGTCTACCCAATTCCTAAGGGTTATGTGGAAGAATTAAAATATTGACATTTAACCCCAATGTCTATATTTTCTCATGAAAATTCAATATCCTATATTGATGATGAAAGAATAGGCCAATAAATTATGGAATAAATGTTAGATGCTCCAAAATGAAGTGGCATTAGGTCCTAGTTGGACTTGGGGGCGCATAAGTGGACATGTGGGGTCCACATGAGAGAATATTCTTCCTTTAAACATGGATCCATCCCCAAATTCGAGTTGGAAGGGAAGAGGTAACATTCATGAAGGAAGAGGAAGATTCATAGGGATGAAAATAGGCAATGACATATTCTATGACAACTATGACAAGCATTATGACACTTACGACAGATTCTATGACAACTATGACAAGCATTATGACACTTATGGCAGATTATATGACACCTATGACACTTATGGCAGATTCTATGACATCTATGACAATGTAAGTGTTAAAAATAGACCAAGAGGGCGCATGAAAGGAGTTACACATCTCCAAAGCATCCAAAATATTCCCCAATTCGAATTCATGGAGGAGTTGGAGACAAAAGATGAGCCAAGGGTCATAACTCCCACTAATTCGAATTTCATGAGTAATTAGGAGATAATTTGAGTTCTAAGGAGCTAATGAGTCAAATAAAGTTATTAAAAGGATTCCAAGTCGAAATGGAGGATCTTTTGGTCATTTTTTATTTGCATCTTTGCAATTTGCGAGAGCTCCAAGCTTGTCTTTGCACGGTGGATGTTCATCCTCCCTTCCTTAGAACCAATTTCAAGGGTGCAAGATTCCCATCCAATTTAGTTGATGGAGATTCAATTCAGAACTCTCAAAAGAGATTAATGGATATTTTTTGATGCAGGTTCAAACCCAAACTGAGTTCAAGTTCATCTTCTCTCATTCTTCTCTATGCATATTCTACTATCTTTCTCTCAATGCCATGTAAATGTGCAAGGGTGCACTGTTTGTTGGATATAGTTAGTGGAGGATTATTATTTCGAATTAATGAACATGTTATTTGCTCCATATATCTGTAATAATAATATCATGAGAGCCACATCTAGAAACACCATGTATTTCAAGTGATATTTCCAATCAAGAAAAAGATTCAAGCCATTTTCCCCATAGCATTTGCATAGTGATTTTGGAATGATGTTGTACCTGTTTTATATCAGATTTTGTTGAGATATTTATACATGTTATGAGATGTATATGAAGTTAATTTTATGGCACAAATGATGTTTTCAGATCCCTGAAGTGTCACTATGGTTTATGACTAAATTCGAGACTCCTTGTCCAGCATTTTCAACACAAATTCTAGACTCTAGAAGCTGTTGTTCATTGGGATACCTATTCGAACCCAAAACCAAATATAATGTTGAAACAATATTTTCCTTAATGTCCTATAACAGATCCAAGTCTCAGACCAAGAATTAGTGAATGCCATACAGTTTTTGGAAGAGCATTTAATGGAAGACCTAGGGGGATTTCCACTTCTCAAATTATCTAGTCTTGTTCCGAAACTTCTTCCCTTGCAAATTGTAGACCATGGATGGGTATATCAATTGTTTGGGTGTCTGATAGATGTATTTATGTGTCCTATATCCTCCTAAGTCCATCCATACAGAATTTGAAACCATTTTGGATCATTTGTGACAGTTTGGGGTTTCACTAGTCCAATATTAAAAAATTGGCCAAATTGTGTAAACTTTCAAATTAGAGATATTACAGCAGTGTATCTCTTTGTCATCTCAACGTTCTTCTCTATGTGACTGCAATGATCAAATGATATTGTGCTTTCAATTGATAGTTTGTTCTTCTAAAATGAAGCACTAGTAACAGATGGAACTACGCACTTTATGATGTACCTGTTCTATTTAAGTGCCACAGTCTCTCAAATAATCCGCGACATCCTATGCATCAAATAATTCGTCTATTTTTTTTTAACGCACTTGTCTCATATCATCTGCATCATGATGCGGCTATCAGATCATGTTGTTGTTATGTCGTTGCATATCAGTTGGAGTTCTCAGCATCGCACACTTTCACTTCTGCTCATATGCATCAACTAGACATCTGCGCAGTATCTTATAAACTTTGGTTATGTTTCTACGCTTCTGTATCTACAAAATATGTGACTATCTATGTGTTGATTGTAATATTGACCTTCAAAATATTAAGCACTTGCGCATACTTCAATATTTCTTCATTTCAATATTCACGCATCTGTCACATATCTATCGCATCATTATGTGCACCATCAAACTGCATGTGCGCATTCGTCTCTTCGCTATATCATTATGTTCTATCCACGAGCCCCTTGATGCCACAAAAAATAAACTAAAACTTGCACTCAAAGCTCTTATACTCTCGCTATCAAGCTTTCCATCAATATCCAACTTGTAATTCTATTTACACATGTCCTGCACGGATTGTATCTTCACAAGTTGGTCGTGGAATCCCTTCTTCCATACTTCACGGATTGTGCATATGCGACGCGTCATCTTCTCCGCTATTGATGTGTCATTTGATATGTGTCTTGCAAAATCAAGGTCCACAACTTAGTGGGACTTTACACCTTGGTGGTGTACCTTTTCACTCTTAATCTATCATTTCCTTATGGTATGTGTGCAATCTTACACTTCATCTTGATGCGCCTATGACTTGTGTTGCATCATCTCTTGTGGTTGATGCACCCTTGGTGCATTGACACTTTGCGGAATCTATGCATACTCCAACTTCTTCTAAGTGGTTCTTTTTCATTTTCCTTGTCATCCTTTGTGGGAATTGTGCACCTATTGTACTGTCGGCTATGGAATTTTCTCATAGATGTCCTTCAACCACTGTACCCTTCTAGGAACTTGTGCATGTTCCACTTACTGAAAGCATAATCTAATTGGATATGCTTGCGCGCTTTCAGGATTGTCCAACCATTAACCAATCAATGCTTAGGCTTGCTTGCGTACTCATACCATTTGTTCAACCAACTTCTTGGATTCTTGAGAACATGTACCATTGTCCAACCAACTCCTTGGTTGCTACCACATGAATGTATGACTTGTGGACTTGATTTATGCGCAAGGACCACATGTTGCAGGATACATTACTTGTGTTCTTTATTGAACTAGATTTGCATGATGTATCCTTGACACACATATTCATACTGAATGCACTTCTAGATATACTCCAAAGTTACATACATGTCTATCACCTTCACTATTTGCGCATACACTTCTAGTATTCATGTTCTTATTCAACTTGCACATATACTAATTCAAAGTGGCTTCCATATACTTCTTCATACTTCTACAGGAATATTGTATCCACTTTGACTTCAGTTGATATCAATAACTTAGCCTGAATCGGTTGAAATCCTCTTTGACATTAGTTGACAATCAAACACCTGACATCATCTTTAGTTAACATCAGTGAAAACCAATGCTCAACAATCTCCCCCTTTGGCATTGATGTCAACACCTTATGAAGTTGTACTTGATCTTCTTTGAACTGTATGATTCATCTCTACTTTATCGCAATGCTCCCCCTGAGTTCTTTGGGCTTATGGCTACTGCGTTTTCTGTTGTTAGTACTTCTGCTACCAATTCTTTGCGTGAACCATTCTACTTTCTGTTACATATGTGTAGACCATATGTTAAGTCATCTTCGCACTCTTTCAATTCTGCTAAGGCTTCATACTCTTTCCCACTCTTTAACGTCTGCTAAGGATTCATTCTCTTTCACATATGCTAGGTGTTCATGTTGTTCCTTTTTGTTGTCTACAATTCTCCCCTTTTCGTCCTGCTAATTTCATGGATCGCTTCTATCATCACGTATATAACAATGTAATATCCCGATTTTGACCCCATTGCATTAAAAATGTAAATGATGTAATATTGTTATAAAATCGTGGTGAGGAGCTCAAGGCCATGGCCCCACCATCGATTTAGTGTTAAAAATTGATGCATATGGTTTGCATGCTAGCCAGGCACAATGGAAATTGTAAAGACCATGTAAATACACATTTTAATAAATACCCACAACTAGTTATGCAATGCAATGCAACAAGAGTATGGGGGCATGATTTTTGCAAGGAATTGGGAGGGAAATATTCAAAACCTTGAACCAATCAAGTAAATCCAAGTGTCAATGAGGAAATCCATAAACCCTCAACTACCCATGTTGAATTTTGTACCCAATCATTTGATTCTTCCAAGAGTTGGTTGAGGTAGTTAATGCCTTGGGGAATGGAGAGGTATGGCTGTCCAAATTCGGGTATGGGAAAGCCATTAGTTTGGAAAAACGTGTTTTTTCTTCTTGGGCAAGAAATGACCCATGAAATCCCCCCCCCAAGCCATTATTCATCAACCAGTTTTTCTCTCTCACGAGTTGGATGCTACCTGGGCATTTTCCCTCACGATTTTCTGAGTTTTCCTCCATTTTCTAGTGTTGGGAGGACCTTTTTGAGTTGCAGAACGTCTGGAAGGAAGATGAATCCAATTTGGGGGTTTAGGGAGGCCATTTTTTTCCAATTAAATTCCTATATACCTATGGGGAAATTTTTTCCTTCCCCATGGTCGAAATTCCCTCCCCATAATTTGTTTTGGGTGTTCCATGAAGTGGAAGAACCAATGGGGACCCTGTTTTGTAAATCCCATTGTTAAAAGTGTGTATCCATCCCCAATATTTGAGATTGTTTTGTGTGGGAGAGAATGTTGTGGTTTAGATGGGTATCCATTGCTTTGGTTGTGCATAAGCTTGAGTGTTCCCTTTCCTTGTAGAAATCATGCCCAGCTCGGGGGTGGAAATTGTGTTGAGCGATTGATTAACGCAATTGGCCTATGTCTGGGTGGAATGTTGCAACTACATAACTAGTTGCTTGGGACAAATTCACCTTCAATATGATTATTATCTGTGTCTAAACTCTACAATGTTTTAAAAATAATGATTATTATTGATATGCTAAATGCATGTAAAATGTGTGTGGATAGTTTACTTCCGCTGTGCATTTTTATTTGATTATGTATTTGCACACATGTGTTTTATTTGTATGAATTTGATGAATGGGTATGAGTTTTTGTAAAAGCCCCAGAACTATGTCATGTTCCCTTCCTTGCGTTGGATTGACGGGAGGGGACGTGACAAACAACTTCATGCATCTCTCCTTTCATTCTGTCATGTTGATGTCAGCTTCTGATGTGCATTTCATGCCTCAACTTTGTTAATTTTTCAGAATTTAATACATTCTGATCTAGGATCTTAACTGACCGAAGAACATGTACAACATATCAAGCATAAACGACAAGAGACAAGAGACACAAAACATTTCACTGGGGAAAACTAAAAAGGTGAAAAACCCCGCAACTTCCTCAGAGATAGAATAAGCATCAATACAAAGATCACCATGATCAAACCTAAGAGATAGATGACAACAACAACATACTCCTCCTTGACTAGTGTGCACTCCTCCTCTCTCACTAATGCAAAGTGAGTTAACAAATAGAATGTATAAAATGAGAGAGACATGCTCTCTATTTATACACTAACTTGACTTGCCCTTTACTCAACTAGGTTGGCCTCAACTTAACCACTTAACATAAAGCTGACTGGGCCGACCCCTACTAAGGTGGTCTAATAACCCTTTGACCCACATGACTCATATAGGGCCGACCCCATCAAGGTGGTCTAATAACCCATCAAGTATAAGTTACAACACTTACAATATAACTTGCGACACATGCAAATACACATGACAACACTTCCAAATGGAGGAATAATACATCTCTGTTGGGGATACAATAAAGTACAGTAATACATAGAAGAATATCTTTTGAAGTTACAAATACATCAACACTCCCTCTTAACTAGGAAGGTATTCTCTAGACACAAGTCATCAATACATATATGCACAAGTCTTTAATTCTGGATCTGGATCATCATCACTGGATCACGGAGCATCATCATCACTGCTGCTTTACTCGAAATCTCGATCATTGGGATATCTCTGAATTCTTCTCGTCATAGGAATTTCTACAGAGCCAGTCCTTTTTCATATTGGATGTAGTCCCACCACCTATAGGTCTTCATCAACACTGGCCATACTGTGGAATCCTTAGGACTTATCACGTGCGTCAACAAAACCTTGAAAGAGCATCCCATGCCTTTTACGAGCACACGGCTCAACCTATAGGATCTCCTAGGATCTTTTACATGTGACTGTCACAAAACCTTAAAAGAGTTTCTTGCCCAACAAGATCTCTAAAGAGCATCCGAGGCCTTTTACGTGTCTAGCACAACCTGTCCGTATCTCCAGGACTTATTACATGTGACCCCTACCACAAAACCTTAAAAGAGTGTCTTGCCAAGCAAGATATCTAAATAACATCTGAGGCCTTTTACGTGACTAGCACAACCTATCCAGATCTCCAGGACGTATTACATGTGGTCTAGCAAAACCTTAAAAGAGTGTCTTTCCAAGCAAGATCTCTAAAGAGCATCTGAGGCCTTTTACATGACTAGCACAACCTGTCCAGATCTCTAGGACATAATACATGCTACCCTTGCACAACCTGTCCACGACCACAGAGTATCAACCTGATACTCACCATACATCATCCTGATGTACATCATCACATGATCATCTTGATCATCATCATAGCATCATCCTGATGCATATCATCTGGAGAAACATCTTGAAGCTCATCATCCATGATCATCCTGATCATACAATGCATCCACTTGATGCATACCAAGTATCTACCTGATACATATAATCATACATGATCTACCTGATCATACAATGTATCCTCCTTATACATACACAAATACATGATCCACCTGATACATATACAAATCCATGATCCAACTGATCATATCAAGCATCCAACATGATGCATACACAAATGCATGATCCACCTGATCATATCAAGCATCCAACATGATGCATATACAAATACATGATCCAATTGATCATATCAAGCATCCAACATGATGCATATACATATACATGATCCAACTGATCATAACAAGCATCCAACATGATGCATATACATATACATGATCCAACTAATCATAACAAGCATCCAACATGATGCATACAGAGCAGTAACTAGAGCATTGTCCTAATACTCATCACAAAGCGCTTATATCCACAGCCATGGGAAGGATCCTCCTCTCACCATGCTTGAAATGGCTCCTGCAAATGTGTCCATCACTTCTTCCTCAAAGTGTCATCAATCTGAAGAATACCAAGCCTCTCTCTGAAGTATTCAAACTTCACTCTGGCTAGTGGTTTCGTCAACACATCTGCAACTTGCTCATCCGTCCCAACATACAGGAGCTTCACTGCTCCTCTCTGCACCATATCCCTGATATAGTGATATTTGATCTCAATGTGCTTTGACCTGTCATGGAATACTGGGTTCTCAGACAACTTCCCACAAGTCTGGTTGTCACAAAAAATACCAGTAGCATCCAACCAGAGATCAAATAAATAAGACAGTAGCTTCCTTAGCCATACTGCCTCACAACTAGCCAAACAAGTTGCAACATACTCTGCCTCGGTTGTACTCAGTGCTACACAGGACTGCTTCCTGCTAAACCAAGAGATCACACCTGATCCCATACTAAATCAACACCCATAAGTGCTCTTCCTATCTGCAACACTTCCTAACCAATCTGAATCAACATAACCCTCTAGGTTAAACTTTTGATTCGCATCATACTTGAGCTCATAATCAACCATACCCTTTAGGTACCTCAGAATATGATTTACATCAACCATGTGAACACTTATCGGATCCGTCAGGAACTGGTTCAATGTGTTCACAGCAAAGCAATTATCTGGTCTCGTATTTGTCAGGTACATCAAGGACCCAATCATCTGACGAAACATCGTGACATCAACCAGCTCAGATGAAGCATCACATAGAAGCTTCAGGTTCGATTCCATAGGTGTGGCCATGGCCTTGCAGTCCATCATCTCGAACCGCTTCAGGATCTCTACTGCATACTTCCCTTGTCCAAGGAAGATCCCATCTGCACTCTGCCACATCTCCATGCCTAGAAAATAGTGCATCATCCCCAAGTCCTTCATCTCGAACTCGAAAACAAGATTCCTCTTCATGTCGGCAATCAATCTATCCTCACCATGTCCTAGGAGATTGCTTCAAGCCATACAAGGCTTTCTTTAGTTTGCACACGAGTCCCTCTTTCTGGGAGAAGCCACGGGCTACAAACCTTGCTTTGTATTTCTCCATGCTACCATCTGCAGCATGCTTGATCTTATAGACCCACTTGGAAGTCACAACAGACTTCCCTTCAGGTCTTGGGACCACATCCCAAACATCATTTTTCATGATCGACTGTTATTCCTCGATCATGGCATTCTTCCCGAATCCTGGGAACTTCAGATTCTTCAATATCTTCAATAGATAGCTTTGTTGCTAGAACAAATGTTGTAGTCCTTCTTTTGTAGGTGATGGTATACGATCTTTCCTACAAGACAAGTTAAATTGCATGATTAGAAAACATCTCATAGTTTTTAGAACAAATTCTTACACATAAAGAAATATGTCATACAGTCATGCATTTAATTTAGCCAATGCTTTAATACAACATTTATCCATATCCCATAACTTTCTAGATGCCTTCCAATCTCTACCAGAACATTATTAAGAGTGTGCACAACTCCCAACATGTCAGTAAAGAGGTTTCATTCTAGATAGGTAGAAATGGAATGTTGTACAGTGCCATAAGCCACTTACCCATTACATGCATATTAGTAGTACACTGTTCATTAATGCAATTATTCTAATATGCATAACACACAACCTAAGTCTAGGAACATAAGTATATACATCTTTGAACAATATTATTTAAACAATCAAATATACAAGAAATGACAATTCAAATACTTATCTTTGTTTGTTTGATGGGTGGACTCCCTCTCAATCTTTGTTTCCTTGTAGGAACTACTGAAGTGTGCTCCCTCTTGATCTTTGCTTCCTGGATTACCTGTCCTTTAACTTTTATCCATCCTCAATCACTATGCATGCTTACTAGTATCATCATTGTGTTATCCTCGATATCTCATACATAATCATACATTTATTAGTATAATCTTAATACTATCAAAACACAATAATCTTAAGCATGTATAGTCATGATCATTTCAAACATAGATAATAAGCATTAATATTCAAGGTTTATATAGGAATTTTGTGAAGAACCTGCAATAATTAATTAATACAAATACACGAGATATCAGAAACAATAGAACTCAGAATCACTTTTATATTGATCACGGGCCACTTCGAGGGGGCAACCTCCTTTGAGCAAGCTCAATACAATTAAATTCACGGTGCCTTCATAGGCCTCAACACACACTTATATATTAAGTCTAGGCGCCAATACTATGAGTCAAAACCATGGGCCAATACAAACTATGGATCAACAAAACTATGGGCGACTTACAAAGCATATGCACCAACAACAATAACACAAACTATGGATCAACAAATACTACAGGACGACTTACAAAGCATATGTGTCCAACAACAATATACTAACAAAGTAAAGACATGGGTTCCTAACATCCCCTCTCCCTTAGAAAAAGCTTTGTCCTCAAAGCTTTAAATGTGGAAATTAATGCAGAATCTGAAGGAGTGGGTCCCCTGTAGCATCCTCGGGTTGCATTCCGGGCCACTAGTGCCTTTGGAGTTTCAAGGAGGATTGCGTGGAATGCTGTAGATGAAGAAGAACCATATCAGCGACGTGAAAAGTGCACGCAGAACAATGTTGATCGGTTTGTTGTTTCAGTCGAATTCTTGCCATGTGAAGATTGTCCTGCAGGATGAGAAGAAGCTGATCACAGTTTCGAAGAATTGAGTCAATTTCCTGAACTAGGGAGCTGCTGAAGGTGTATGGAAGAAGAACTGGTGGTGCTTGTCCAAAGACTGCTTCATATGGTATCCTTTTATATGTGGTACTATACCACTGGAGCGCTTCTAGGAAATCCATAGAAATAGTTGTCCAAATCTATGGAGGGATGGGTAAGGGTTCCAGCAGTCCCGAAAGGAGTGTCGTTTCACCTTTGTTGACCTGGAAAGTATCACAGTCAACCACCATCCGTTGAATTTTCATTTTGATTCCCTGCCAAAAGAAGTTACATTGTTCCTGGTCATATGTTTTGAGGAACCCAGAGTGCCCTACTGATGAAAAAGCATGGAGTTCATAGAAGAGATAGCCCCGTTGAACAGATTACAACCAATTTGGAACAAGCAGAGAAATAGCTGCAAGAGAAATTGGGTCATCAAATGTGTGAGGAGGAGCATCTGCCACCATATTGTCCTTACCCTTCTGGTAAGTGGTTGCATAGTCATAACCCATGAGTTGGATAACCCATTTCAGGTGTGCTGGGGAGGAGACCCGTTGTTCCAGGAAAGTTTCCAAACTCTGGAGATCAGTCTTGATGCAGAAATAATTCCCCAATAGGGATGGCTGCCACTTCTGTATTGCATGCAAAATAGCCATCATGTGCTGAGATGTAGATGCGGCTAAATGCTTACCGGAAAGGTCTCATGAAGGCGGAAAGCCCACTGGTGCAACAAAGACACCTACATATCTATCCAAGGAAGTAGTGGAGACCGTTGGTGGGTGCATCTGAAGGGAATGGAGATGAGCAATGACACCATGTGAATTCTTCTTAAGGATCTTTTTCAGGCGATGATGTGAACTGATGATGCGGAGAGACCCTGGTTGTAAGCCCATAAATTTGTGTTCTGTCCCATTGACTGAAAACTGCACCCAAAGTTCAGCAAAATCCCATAAGATGGGGCCAAGTGTGCGTAACCATTGAACGCCCAAAACCACATCACATCCGCCTAAGGACAATGCAAACATGTCAGAGCGTAGGTTATAATCTTCCATAGAGATATGCACATTGTGACACTTCCCTTGCAAGGTAAGGTGCCCCCATTGGCAACCATGACTTCAAACTTGGAGCAACGATGGAAAAAACAATCAGCCTGTTTGGCAATCCGAGGGTCAATGAAGTTATGAGTGCTACCAGAATCAATGAGCATGGCAAGAGGGAGCTTCTTGAAGTATCCCTTGACCATCATTGTTTGTGGGGTGGTGATGCTGATTACAACATGGAGAGAGATCTCAGGTGGGTCGTCCTGAGATGGGGTGTCAACAGGCGGGTGTTGAATGTCGACCTGATCATCTATTGTATCTGGAGCTTCTTCACCAAGTCCTGAGGCAAGCGAAGAATCCACATCCAAGAGATAGAGATTTTGTTGAACACATCTATGTCCCCGAGTGAATTTCTCATCAAAATTATAACAAAGCCCTTTTTCTCAGCGTGCTTGCATCTCTGTTTCAGACAAATGCTTGATAGGAGTTGGTTGAGAAGCAGGCGTGATAGGAGGTCGTTGGGAAACCATATTTCTGAAGGGAACAAAGGTGGGTTTGGAGCGTTATTGAGCTGCGATATTGTCCTCTGCCAACTTAGCCAACCTTAGGACTTCCATCATTGTGTTGGGACATAACATTTTGACCTCTGAGCGGATTTCATCCTTGAGACCACTGATAAAACAACTCCTGTAGAATTCATCAGACAATCCTTCTGTGTGATTGGCCAGTTTCTCAAATTCTGTCTGATACTCTCTCACTGTGCCAATTTGGTGAAGTTTAGTGAGTGATCCTGTGAAGTCATCAAAAGAACTAGGACCAATTCGTGGCAAAAGGAGTTGGAAAAAATCTGTCCAGTTTGGCTCGGGATGAGCTTTGATATACCAACGGTACCATTGAAGGGCTTCCTGTTCCAAATGAAAGGATGCAAGTGGAACTTTCTGGACATCAAAAGTATTATGCAGATTGAAATATTGTTCTGCTCGGTATATCCATCCAGTCGGATCAGTACCATTGAAGCGAAGAAAATCAAGCTTCGGCCCACAAAAATTGCTGGAAGAAGAGAACCCGGTGGTTGCAAAAGATTCTAGCTGTCGGTTATTGTTCATGGCTGAATGTTGAAGATGGAGGCTAAGAAATTTTTCATCCAGATCTTGGAGTTTGGTTTGGATGGATGCAAGTGCTTCCTCCATGGTGTGTGCTCCTACATGGGTGACAACCATAACCAAGGTTTTATTTTATTTTATGGGATGGGTAGAAAAACACAAACATAAGCTAATTTAGAAAAGGGAAATTTGGATTGGGGAAAAAATCTGATGGGTAATTGGGGTTTGACTAGATTTTGGACATTGTCGAAAGGACAGAAAAGCAAAAAAGGGGGATTTCAGAAGCGGGGTGAAAGAATTAGAAAATTTGGCAGAGAGGGACAAAGAAGTAGAATTAGAAAATGAACTTTGTGGTAAAATTTGAAGGTGATCGGGTGAAAATCGAAGAAGTTATGGCAAACCCTGAAAATAGGCAAATGTCAGATTTCGGGTGTTGGGAAGTGGAATGTGGGATAGGGTCCTCAGGAATGAAATATGCAGAATGGGATTGCAGGGGTTCCAGAGAAGTTTCAAGGGAAACTGAGTTAAAACAAGGGAGATATGGCGGAAGGGAATGACAACAGCGCAGAAGGGATCGGCAACAGATGGATCTGAAACGACACCGAATGGATAAAAAATGACTGGATCTAGAACGGCTTTCAGAATGGATCTGAAATGGCTGGATATGAAATGGCTCGGAATGGATCTAAAACAACACGGAAGTGATTGGCAACAGTTCAGCTGAAAATAGATATGGACCCCAGGTATGTTCAGCTTCCTAACAGTTCAAGTGTTTCACTCAGCCACCAATGTTGTCTGACGGCTTGTGTATTGGGGCAGTACCCCTCACTCCACAGCTCAGGTAAAACTGATAACTGCTTTGCCACAAACGATAGATCTTGGTTTACCTCATGGGTGGGAAGTAGTCAATCAGGTAGGGGTCGTTACCCTTTTCGCTGGCAGGTCCTCTCAATGTACTAGCTACTTTGGGGTTCATGTGGTACTCATCACAATGAGTTTTAGGGATTATTCCCAAGTACTTCCCACAATTAAGCGGATAGGGATTATTCCCAGATCCGAACTTGCAACAGATGTGAAAAAAAGTTTTGGCAGAAATTCCACCCAACGAGCCCAAGAAAGTGCTCTGATACCAGATGTGAAGAACTTGCAATAATTAATTAATGCAAATACACGAGATATCAGAAACAATAGAACTCAGAATCACTTTTATATTGATCACGGGCCACTTCGAGGGGGCAAGTTCAATACAATTAACTTCACGGTGCCTTCATAGGCCTCAACACACACTTATATACTAAGTCTAGGCGCCAATACTATGAGTCAAAACCATGGGCCAATACAAACTATGGATCAAAAAAACTATGGGTGACTTACAAAGCATATGTGCCAACAACAATAACACAAACTATGGATCAAAAAATACTACGGGACGACTTACAAAGCATATGCGTCCAACAACAATATACTAACAAAGTAAAGACATGGGTTCCTAACAACTTTTCTATTTATTCATATCATCAATCAAGGTAAGTGACATAATATGCATAAACCCTTGATTACTTACATTTCTAATCATACAATGTATACTTATATAAGAGATCCTAACACAAGGTAGGATTCTAACTTGATATAGGAAAAATATACCTGGATTAGCATGCTAGCTATTTATGTCTAACATACCCGCATAATGTCTTCTTGTTCTCTTCAATGACCTGTGCTAGTAACCTGGATATCTCATAGGTTAACCATTATAGAACCATATTATACATACCTTGTAAGTAGATCTTCTATATGATCCATGACAATGGATGAATCTTTGTCTTCATGTCACCATGGTCATATTTTCTTGAACTAGAACATGATTTGTCTTTCTTGATGTACCTTTCATGTCAGCGGACAACATCAACCTCATACAACACCACAATGCATTAGTACAATCATAAGTGTCAAATCCCTAATAAATGAATATCTTCTATCATGCATTCATATTTTTATTAAGGTGATACGACAATCTAAAATTAATCAGGATTGTACTAATCTTAATGAAGACAAACATGAACTTAATCATGAACAAATTTTGAAACATACCCGTAAGTCATACCCGTCGGGTTTGCTTGTAATATTCTTATGTAAGGCCTTAGCTTCATCTCCCTCTGAAATTGGAACTTCTTCACTTATGTAGGTGACCAATCCATTCTCTTATAGGATTAGCCCAATCCACTTGATTTGCAGAAACTGGATCTGGAGCTGGATTAGGGTTTGTCAGGGAAACCCTAAAAATTCAAACTTTGAATTTCAAACTTCTGAAAGGATAGAAAGATGTGCCTTGATGAGATGATCAACCTAGTATACTCAGAATTTGAAAACTGCAAAGTTTCACCCCTCAAATTTGCTTTTCAATCTTCTGGATTCACTAGGGAGGACCCTGAATTAGGGTTTGAGTTTCCCAAAGCTTCACCCAACCAAATAGTTTGATCCAAATCTCTAAACTTTGATTTTTCCAAGGATCTTCCAGCTATGGTCATAGATTTCGAAAATTCCCATTTTTGCAGAAGCCCTAATTTTTCACCTTTCCGATCAAAGTCCCGAACTAGGGTTTGATCAAGCCCGGCCTTCTGCCCAACCAAAAAATTAGATCTTGGTCTCTAAATTTTGATTTTGATGAGGAGAATCCAGTCGTGGTATCCAATACAAAAATTCCAACATTCTCAGAAACCCTAAATTCCTGGAGCCATGAATGAAGGTGCTCAAAATCCAATTCTGTTTTGACAGAAATATGCACCTGATTTTTTCTGGTGTAACTCCAAAATTTCAGATCTACATGGTCTGAAAATTCTTGCTGTGGTATCCTGACATGTTATCTTTCCAACCCCATAGGTCTGACCTCAAATGGATTCTCTGAGAGAGCGTTATGCCAAGTGTCGCAACGTAACCTATTTATGGGATAAAACAGGAGAGTGAACTTGTACGACGTTCCACGTGTCACTGGTTCAACTTCTGCCTCTGCAAAACTTACCAAAGAAACTACAGTCTGTTCCCTACCTTCCACTACTTATGAAATTTCATTTGGAGCTTCCTAGCCCACGTTATGACCTTTTTTCCTAGGTCACCTGTTTATGACTGAGATCTAGAAGAGGAAGAAACCCTAGATTGTACTGAGCATAACTCATAAAGTACAATGAATTAGAAGTTGTGCTTCTGAAAAAAGGTACATGGGAATGTTATCTATGACCTATAAAGGTTTCAGATCCTGAATCTTTGCTGAAATGGATTTATAGTGAAATTTCTACGATGACCAGTTTTTGTTATATCAAGCCCTCGCTTCTGATTTGCAACAAGTGTCATAAATGCCATAGCATGCCTTCCTTCAGGCTAGCTCTGATACCATGTTAATTTTTCAGAATTTAATACATTTTGATCTAGGATCTTAACTGAATGAAGAACATGTACATCATATCAAGCATAAAAGACAAGAGACAAGAGACACAAAACATTTCACTAGGGAAAACCAAAAAGGTGAAAAACCCCGCAACTTCCTCAAAGATAGAATAAGCATCAATACAAGGATCACCATGATCAAACCCAAGAGATAGATGACAGCAGCAACATACTCTTCCTTGACTAGTGCGCACTCCTCCTCTCTCACTAATGCGAAGTGAGTGAACAAATATAATGTATAAAATTAGAGAGACACGCTCTCTATTTATACACTAGCTTGACTTGCCCTTTACTCAACTAAGTCGGCCTCAACTTAACCACTTAACATAAAGTTGACTGGGCCGACCCCTACTAAGGTGGTCTAATAACCCTTTGACCCACACGACTCATACAGGGCCGACCCCATCAAGGTGGTCTAATAACTCATCAAGTATAAGTTACAACACTTACAATATAACTTGCGACACATGCAAGTACACATGACGACACTTCCAAACGGAGGAATAATACATTTTCGTTGGGGATACAATAAAGTACAAATGTAATACATAGAAGAATATCTTCTGAAGTTACAAATACATCAACAAGCTTCATGCATTTATCCCCCTTTGACATCAATGGAAAATAGGTGCCATTCTTTTGCGCTATATGAGTTCTTCTTGTTTATTTTGCGCTGGATTTCATCATGAGTGTAGTGAGGGATAACTCCCCCTATATTTATGCTTCGTTCCTTTGCACAACTTCTATAGTGATATATTTTCATAGTTACCTTTGATTGCTTTTCTGATAAATATGTTACATTGTTCTTTTACCTTGATATCCTTTTCTTGTCACAATACTTCGCCATTCCTTGCGTAGTGATCATGTTGTCGTCCTTATTGACCCACTGTGTAGTGCCGATCCCTTTTGGATTTATGCTTCTTTGATTATTATCTCATTGTGTTGAGGATTGAGAACCACACACAATTTTTATCTGAAATATTCAAATGTACTTTGTGGAAGAGTTTTTGTAAATATATCTGCAATTTGTTCCTCAGTATCAACATATTCTAATTTGACCACATTATCGACTACTTTCTCTCTCACAAAATGATAATTGATGGGGATGTGCTTAGTTTTGCAGTGCATAACCGTATTTTTGGAGATATTGACAACACTTGTGTTGTTGCATAATATTTGTATTGGACGATCTATATTTAATTGAATATCCTTCAAAGTATGTTCATCCATAACACTTGTGAACAACAAGCAGCTGCAACAATGTATTATGCTTCTGTTGTAGATAATGCCACAAATGGTTGCTTTTTGTTGATCCATGACACAAGATATTTTCCTAATAAAAATGAATCACCACTAGTGCTTCTCCTATCATCAATACTTCCATCCCAGTCTACATAAGTGTACACGACTAAGCTGTATTTTTGCTTCGTGGGTACCATAGACCAAGAAACATAGTCCCTTTCAAATACCTGAAAATTATTTTTACTGCTTGAACATGCGTGTCCTTGGGTGTTTCCCGAAACCTTGCGACAAGTCCAACAACTTGCATGATGTTTGGTTTGGAAGTAGTTACGTATAATAGACTTCCAATCATCGATCTGTAAAGCCTATGATCAAATTCTTTAGCCTCATATTCTTTACTCAACTAGCATCATGTAACCATGGGTGTACAAACTGGCATGCAATATTCCATGCTAAATATTTTTAGCATTTCCTTTACATACTTAGATTGGGAGATGAAGATACCATCCTTTAATTGTGAAATTTTCAACCCAAGGAAAATGGACAGTTCTCATAGCATAGACATTTCAAACTCTTTTTGTATATCTTTCGGAAATTTCTGACTCATTCTATCATCATTGCTTCCAAAAATGATATCATCAACATATACTTCCACGACTATCATTTTTTTCATTTTTCAATTTTGATGTAGAGATTACTATCTACACTCCCCCTTTTGAAACCTTGGTTTTGCAGATATTTTTCCAACCTTGAATACCAGGCTCTGGTGGCTTGTTTGAGTCCATATAGATATTTCTTTAGCTTGCAAACATAATCCTTGTTTCTTGAGAGTGACAAACCATCTGGTTGTTCAATGTATACCTCTTCTTCAAGATCTCTGTTTAGAAAAGTTGATTTTAAATCCATTTGATATACCTTGACATCTTATCTGCAAGCATAGGCCAAAAAAATTATGATAGCTTCCATTCGCACCACGGGGGAAATTTTTTCCTCAAAATCTATTCCCTCGATTTGCACATATCCTTTGCATACCAATCTTGCCTTGTTTCTGACAACTTGTCCATCTTCATTTAGTTTTTTTTCATAATACCCACTTCATTCCTATAACATTCTTTTTTTGGTCTTGGAACAAGTTCCCAAGTCTCATTCTTTCTGATTTGATCTAATTCTTCATCCATCCTTCATATGATTTGGCTTGATCAACCCATTCTAGTTCTATTTGTGATAGTTACGAGAAATGCACTTCCTCAGTTGGGTTGCTCTGACTTCTTCTAGTTTTTACGTCGGCATCTTTGTCTCCAATAATAAAATCTTCTATATGATTTTTCTAAACAAATCTAGAGGGGACCCTTGTGTCTGGTCTTCCTTTTTCTAGTCCGCGCTAATATACTTCCTTTTGTGGTACTTCTATTTCTTAATTTTCTTCATACAATTGTTCTAGTTGTGGTAAGTCATCATCTTCTTCAATTCTTCTATGAGTTGAAACTGCATCGACTTTTACTTCAGGACTTTCCATTATTTTCACGAGTCGCAAATTGTATCACTTGTAAGCTTTGCTTTTGCAGGAATAGTTGAGAAAGATCCCTTCATTGATCTGGAATCAAATTTTCCTAATGTAACATCATTTATTTTGATGTAACATTTGCTTCCAAATATTCTAAAATTCTTAATTGTAGCTACTCTTCCTTTCCATAGTTCATATGGTGTTGAGCAACTATTTGTCTTGATTAAACAACTGTTGAAGATGTGAACAACTATATGAATGGCATGTGTCCAAAACATATATGACATCTTCAATTTGTTTAGCATTATCTTGGCCATCTCTTGAACAATCCTGTTTTTTCCTTTCTGCCACCCCATTTCGCTGTGGA
This sequence comes from Larix kaempferi, assembly GCA_027924585.1. NCBI lineage: Eukaryota > Viridiplantae > Streptophyta > Pinopsida > Pinales > Pinaceae > Larix > Larix kaempferi. Next base: position 4,223,598 of record BSBM01000182.1, on the reverse strand, counting down.
GTTCTGGCTACTGAAAATTGTCTTCTAATTCCATGTTTATCATAGTAGTTATAAAACTTGTTTGATGTATACTCTACTCCATTGCCCGTTCTTAATCATTTTATTCTTAAATCAGTTTTGTTCTCGACAGCTTCTTTAAATGTCTTGAAATATTCTAATGTTTTTTATTTTGCAATAAGAAAGAATACCCATGTCATTCGGGTGAAATCATCAATAAATAGTAGAAAGTATTATTCACCATTCATTCCTTTGGTTCTCATTGGGCCGTGTTGATGTCCCGAAGATCGCAGCATCAAGAAGAAAGGGATTCTCTCCGGTAGACTATCCCAATTAGATTTTCCACCGTTTGGTATGGGGAATCCGTCCGGTTAGTGGTTCCGACAACCGTTGGGTTTGGAGATTTGTTTCAATTATATCGGTTATGGCCCGATCCACCGTTCTTTTGATTTTATGGTTTAGAATGATATGCAAGTGCCTAAACTAACTTAATTTAAATGCAGAACTCGAAACAAATCTATATTTAAAAATAAACCTAAACTATCCCTACAAGGAGCAAAATTATAAGTATGAGTAATGTGATGGAAGAGTTATCTAAAGATCAATAGACAGCCATTAAATCATAGAGATAGATCTATAGCGAGAAAGCAAGAGATATTAGAAGATAGCTTCCAATTTACATACAACACATTCCATTACTCATGTAGGAGAAAATTCATTTGCACAAGAAACAGTAAGATCATTCAATACAAAGAAATAATTCAAGACAACAAAGAAAGATCTCACAGTAGAATATGAAAGTCACAAGAATAATCCAGCATGCATCCAACATCAATTTCCATGAAAAAGACGTCCTCCCCAGGCTCTTATTAGGTACATTTCATTTTCTTGATACAAGTGCAAGATAGCTCGTACAAGTTAAGAAAATTCATTTCCCTTCCAAAAGTCCCTTTTACACTGTTTCCTAACCTTCTATTTATATCTTTACAAAATGCCTCTTGGGCTGCCACTTGGCTCTTTACACATGTCATCTACAGACTTTTCCCTTTTAATAAACAAATTGTGGCCCTTTTCTTCAAATAGAAAATTTCTCAAAAAAGAAAAGGACAAGTGTCCAATGGTTCCACGCTTTAAACATAGGGAGATCAAAATAATAAGAAAAAAGGAACAATGTTGTAGGATCAGCGTGTTCACCCTTGGGAAGGCGCTTCTACTGGGAGAGAAGGACTTGGACTGGCTGCTGCTGCTTTCTTTTCCTCCTCTGCTATGTAACTGAACTAGATACCAATGTATCTGATAACCACATTTGCTGAGGAAGGGAGCAAGATATTCTGGGAAGTCAAATCTTTACCAAGTTCTGCTCCAATACCTTGAATTTCTACAACTGCTGCTTGGTGGATTTCTTTAAGCAAATGACTGTAGATTGATGATAGCTCAATATAGTGATGGAGATCATCAATGGATAAGACATCAATCTTCTTTACATATTCTATTTGAATGCCTAGCTCTTCCTTCAAGTCTGATAGACGTTTCTCTTTGCTTGGGAACTCATCGAGGGACTGAGGGAAACTCAACTTGCACTTATCATGCACTTCATGGATTTTTTGATAAAGACTGTTACTTTTATCCATTTTTCCTTGGATCTTAGCCATTAGCTTAAGGCCACAGCTCCTGCAGAATTCCATAAGGGCTATATCTTCATTAAAACCATCTACAGATTTGAATGGGAGATGCTTGGGGAAATCAACCTTCTCTTCTCTCCATTCCATCTGGCTCACGATGTTTGCTTTAACCCAAGTATATTTACCCTTAATCCTATTGGCCTCTGCATTGACTTCTTTCAATCTGACCATCATGGTTTTGAGATTGCACACTTCCTCAGTAATCAGCTCTTGCGTGGCGTGCATTTGTCTCAGAATGTCATAGGACAGCTCATGAAAGGGAGGCATATCTATTGCTATGCTCTTTGCCTGCTCTAATTGCTCACTCATTGCTTGCTTATCTGCTTGCAGATGAGAAACTCTAGCTTCCGAATCATTCTTTTATGCTTCTAAAACCATCATTTGGACTGCCAAGTGATCCTTTTCTTCTTCTAACTGGCGATACTTATCTGACAATTCCTTGTACTCAACAGACAGGCGATTATACTTATTCACTACAAGATCCCTGTAATCCTGTTCATTAGCCACAGTATGTTGTAACATGCGAGCTATCCTCTTTGTCGACTCAAATTCTCTAACCATATCGGCCACATTGTCCTGCGTTGCTTTTCCTGCTTCTACAGCGGTGGATGCCATGGCTATGGGAGCCTTATTTTCATTTTGCATCACCGTGGTCTCCCACCGGGTAACAATATCTTCTTCGAAGAGTCTCGTTATCTTCTCTTCCGATTTCAAGACTACTGCCTTACTCTTCCTATCATACACAAATTCATCCCATCGGGACACAGTATGATCTTCTGATGGAGTGTAAGGGACAATTGGGAGGTCTATTACATGTATTTCTACTTCTATGGGTGGGGTCTATATTGCTTGAGCTGTGTCTGTTCCCACATTTGGATGCCGGGAACACCTGCTTGAGATGCATCTGCCTCCACATTTTGGGTGTCGGGAACACCTGCTTGAGATATGTCTATTTCCATATCTTGGGTGCCGGAGCCACTTTCCTGAGCATCTTCAGCTATCTTAAGTTCTTCTTCTGCCTTTTGTTCCTCTTTAGTCTTTTGTTCTTCTTCAGCCTTTTGTTCCTCTTCAGCCTTACGCCTTGTTTCTTCTTCTTCAGCTTGCTGCTGATTTTCATTTTCTTCCATCTGCTTTGCATCTTCAGCTTCTTTCTGTAGCCTTGCATCTTCTGCTTCTTGTTACATCTTGGATTCCTTAGCTTCTTTCTGCAATCTTGCATCTTAAGCTTTTTTCTGCAGCCTTGCTTCCTCCTTCAATCTTTATTCTTCTTGGGATCGGGCATCAGCTACTTCTCTCTCTTTCTGCAGGCTGGCTTTTCGGGATGGGGTAGAGCTAGAGCTTGCTCCACTACCTTGATGACAAATCTGCAACTCAGTCATGTTGCTGATGCCTTTGAACACTTCTTCTTCGGCATCATAGTAATGAGCATATTCAAAATGAGCATAAATTCCTTGCAATGCTCGACAAACTTCCCTCGCCTATCATTTCTATGGAAGATCATTTCACCGAAATGGAAAGTTTTCAGCTCTTGAACAAATTCCTCAGCTGATTCAACCCCTGAGAATTTGTAGGCTCCTATGCAGAAGGGAAAAGGAGGGAAAGAAGCCTTATGTTGCTTGTTAAGCACCCCTCCTATTCCATCAAGGAAAATTTGTCTGCCTGCTTCCTTGAGGACCACATAATTAGTAGCGTATTTTGGCAAAATGTATGGCTCTTTGGTCCCTCCAAACATCCTGATGTAGGTGCCTTGTTCTGAGAAATAAAAATCTCCACAGTTTTCCAGGACCTCCATGGCATTTTCTGATAGACAGTTGGGCTCTTCCTTGAATATCTGCTCATATAGAGGCATGATGAACTCTTCGCAGATGAGCTTATAGCTTGCTCTGTAATTTTGAGCCCACATTATTTTATAAGCAGTGTAGTCCGGGGTGTTGGCTTTATCCCATGTGCAACCTAGGCTGGGGAAAGATAGCTTGGCCAAAATACAGTCAATGAGATAGGAAGACATGTAAAATTCTAACTTTTTTAAGGCCAGACCTTCTCTTGCAGCAGCCACTGTGGATTCCAAACTATCCGAAAGGATAGTAGCCCAGTCAAACACAGTCCCTTTGAATACTACGAAGTGGATGATGGTGGCCCACTGTATCCTATATACAGTGCCATCGGGTATGCCAAAAATTCTGCATAGCATCAGGGTGATTAACCTAAAAGGAGGTCTCAAGTTCTGAACATCATATTCATCATTGCCTCTCTTTCTCAAGTGCTTTCCTGTGACCAATAATGTTTTGGCCATCTCAATATTGTTCATCTTGCCCAACCATTCATCACTTAGAGCTTGCTGGGGACTTGAGAACTTGTAGGCTGCAACAATATATGCTGGATGGAATGAAGCGAAAACCTCTCCCCTGCTGTCATGTAATACTCTTGTTTCTGGGTTGGCATGTTCCAGTATCCACCCGATTACTTCAGAGCATGGGAACAATTCAGGGCGGGTAGAAGCCCTAGCTATGCCAGAAGTTCTGATGTTGAGGTAGATCTATTCTTCTTCCAATAATACACCTGGGATATCCTGGTCCCTGATCATCCTGTAAACATCTCCCCAACGGACCTCGAGAGGAATGCCGGTGGTACACTTAGTATCTTGGAACATAGTTTCAGTCTTTAGTTGCACTGGCTCTGGTTCCATCACTTTAGCTTTCTTTCTACCACCTTTTGGCATCCTGGCTTAGCCCTGCTAGAAACCAAATGTGAATCATTAAAAAATTGCAACATGTTATGAGAGTATAACAAAGAGAAGGACAAATTCAACATGCTAATGAGAAATATAGACAAATTATGAAGCTGCATGCTGGGGAAGCAAAATAGATCACTCAAAAAAATGAAATATGGTCCTGAGACTTGATTATTCTAGGGAGACGATATCTAGTCAGGATTTTTTTGGAATGCTTCCGAAAAGGTAAGCATATGACGTGGAAAAAACTTGCTTCCCACCTAGCCCTTGGAGAGAGAGTATCCTTCATCGTAGCACTTCTAATGGTCAATGGTGGGGGAGTCTGGAGTGGAAAAAATCCTATGAGTAAACAATGCAACAAGGGACTATTCTCCACATTCATTAACTGAGCCAAAAAGGAGAGTGATTGAGTATCTTAAACGACCACAACTGCCATTAATAACACTTGCGAAATGGTCTGTGGCCGGTATGAGGTTTGAATCAGGGTAAGAAAACGATGGGAATGTGGTCAGTAAAAAACTCTGATGGTCATGGCTACGGCTTTCAACTGGTAGGAATGAGGAACCTAAGGGGCCACGATAGCCGTAATAAACAAAAAAAATGACCTATGCTACCAATTCCTATCGGCCACGTTATGAACGGGAAAGCCCAAAAAGTAATTTGACGTGGAGATACAACAAAGATGGCGGTTAAAAATCCTACCTGGAGGTGAGACAGTGGTTGAGTGAGGTGGACGTGGTCGTGGATGTGATGAGCTGGAGCGAGCCGACGCGGTCTTCCTAATGGCATTCTTTGAACGATAAACAAACAATGAAACTAACGAAACCCCACCGTCCTTATAAAAAGTTAGACACGTGTGACACTTAAACGGGTAGGTTGTGTCATTAAAACGGGGTTTTAATGCCTTGTATGACGCGGTCATTTCAAGCCGTCTCAGTATTCGTGCGCAAGCGTTTGTTGCGGGACGGACTTACGAGTTTCATATGCAATTGTGGAACGATATGGCGAACTGCTTCGGCGTTTCGGGAGAGATTGGTGTATCTTTTCGAAATACAACCTCTCGAAAGCTTATCGCGAACGGTTTTGCCGAGTCGTCCTGCAGTTTCGGAAAGACTCAGGATATCCTTCCACAACTTATGAAATTACTTTGTTCAAGCTTATCGATGAATTACATTTGACAAAAGCTTTCGTAGTTTCGGGAGAGTTTCGTGAATGCTTCCGCAACTGCGGGAGAGAATCGCTAATGCTTCCGCAGTTTTGGGAGAGTCTTCTGAATTTCTTTCCGCGATTTCGAGAGAGACATGCAAATTGCTTCTGCCGTTTCGGGAGACTTTCACAAATAGCTTCCATATCTTCATAAGCAAAAATTAAGTTCTTCCAATAAAAACTCTAAGTCTTTCCGTGGTTTCGGGAGAGAACTGCGAATGCTTCCGCCATTTCAGGAGACTTAGGCAAATAGCTTCCGTAGTTTTGGAAGGGAGTCGTGAATGCTTCCGCCGTTTCGGGAGACTTTCGCAAATAGCTTTCGCAGCTTGATAAGCGAAACTTAAGTTCTTCCAATAAAAACTCTAAGTCTTTCCGCGGTTTCGGGAGAGAACTGCGAATGCTTCCGCTATTTCGGGAGAGCTAGGCAAATAGCTTCTGCAGTTTCGGAAGGGAATCGTGGATGCTTCTGCAGTTTCGAGAGACTTTCGCAAATAGCTTCCGCAGTTTCGGGAGACTTTCGCAAATTTCTTAGAAGAAGAAGCTTCAATTTTTCTTTAAAACAGACTCCTCAGTTGAAAACAAAACTAAGTTAAAAGGAGGATTAACTTCTTTAGGCAGTATTTTTAGAAAAAACTAAAGGAGGGGCCCCAATATGTACAATTTTTTTTTTGGGGGGGATGTTGCTCAAACAACAATTGGCGAGTCGCCAGTGAACACAGATCTCTGAAAAAATTCCTCTCGACGATCCGACACCTTCTTAAAAGATATCCATCTTAAATACTTAGCTGAGCCTTTGAATCTCGGCGAAGGAAAATGTCACTTTATCTGCTAGCCATTGGGGAAAGGGGAGCTTTGATAGAGACATCTTTAAAACTCTCAAAGGGCCAACATATGGGATTAATTTTTAAGAAGATTCATCCTTCAGATGGCTACTGCTATCGGATTCCACAAGATTAGCAACACTTTCTCATGGACATTATTGCTCTTGTTCCTCATTCCCATGCCGCTTGCATCCTTTTGGATGTTTATACTTTTGACAGCTTTGCTGTTTGAGCCTTTCAAAAATATTTTCTTTAGACATGATCTTTGATCTTAGCTCCTCAATCCATAATGTCCTTTTGTGTGAGTGAGAGATTTTATTGTTTTGATCAAGCCTCACAGACGGAGAGGAGCCTAATTTGAGCTGAGTCTTTTGGACATCTTTCTTGATTTATATGCTTTGCTTTTGTCTCAGCCATGCTTTAATTGAGGAAAGAATCTCTGGAAAATAGACCCTTGATCATAAGCCATTTTGGATGTTAAATTTGCAGCATGGAGTCATTTCAATACCCTATGCCCTCGGAATGTGCTACTTTCCATGGGTCCAATTTCAATGACCTTCTTGAGATGCCTTTAAGTGTGAGAGTGGATGGAGCCCGAAGATAGTAATAAAGATAGTCATAGATCTCTACTATTTAAACAGGATTAGTGTGACTAACAGAATAGGCTTCCTTCCTTCTGAAGAAAGTTCAACAAGAGCACAATACATAGATAAACTTTCATTCGAGGGTAGTTTCGGATTCATGAGTTGTGATATTTCTTCGATAGATCTATCTTGATGAGAAACTCAACCGCAGGAGATTTCAGAAAGCAAACTCTGTACAAAAGGTTCAAATGATGAGAAAAGAAACAAAATGGCTGAAAACAATGAAAACAAAGGGCTAAAGCAACATAATTTTTTTTATTTATGTACAGAAAGTCTCAGTGAGACTATGAAAAGTACTGTTTCAGGCGAGGCCATTGAGAGGAAGGGTTACTTCTTCTCCCTCGAGGTCTGTCAACTTATAATTGGATGGGCCTATTTTTGCCGAAATTTGGTAAGGGCCTATCCATAAATGTTGGAATTTCATGTGCATCCCTTTGCCTTCATGATTATGATCCCATTTCAGGACTAAATCCCCAACTTCAAAACTTCTTTTAACAGAGTTCCTCTTATCAAACCACCTCTTGACTATGTCTTGGTGCTGATGGAATCAGTCTTTAGCTTTCTGTCGGGTTTCTTAAAGTTGAAGCAGGGTATTGATCCTGGATTGTAATACTTGGCTACTATACCCTTGAGAGGCTTGGGACAGCTGTAAGGATGGAAGCAATATGTTGGGGGGAAGAATGGCCTCCTTGCCATAGACAAGAGTGAAAGGGGAAACCCCTAATGCGTTCTTTGGAGTCACCCTATCTGCCCATAAGGCGTTTGGGAGAGCTATATGCCAACTTCGCTGATTTTCTATCACAGTCTTCTTGAGAATTCAAATGAGGTTTTTGTTTGAAGATTGAGCTAATCCGTTTCCTTGAGGGTAATAGTTGGCTGAATAATGCAGCTTAATCCCCCATTCATAAACAAATTCATTTATCTTAAAAGACAAAAAATATGGAGCATTATCAAAAACAAGGGAAATTGGAACCCCAAACCTGGTTATGATGTTTTCTTTCAAGAAACTGATGACCGCGTCCTCATTGATCTTGCGCAATGGGATAGCCTCCGTCCATTTAGTGAAGTAGTCGGTAGCCATCAGGATGTATCGATGTTGCAAACAAGAATTTGGATTTATCTCTCCAATAACATCTATACCCCACTGTTCAAAAGGTTCATAGATAATAACCGGCTGCAAGGGTCCTGCTACCTTAGGTAATTTCCCGGCACTTCTTTGGCATATGTCACAGTTTTGTGCGTACGCATGGGAATCTCGGAACAGAGTGGGCCAATAATATCCAAATCTAAGTATCTTATGGGCTATTGTCTCCCCTGAATAATGTCCACCAGCGGGGCCATCGTGTAATTCTTTAACAACTTTATTTGCATCTTCCTTTTCCAGACATCTAAGAAAAATTCCATCGTAATTCTCTCTGAAAAGTATTCCATCAATGATTTGATAAGCTGCTGATTTCAAACGGAGTGCCCTCCTTTGCTTAGAGCTCCAGTGCTCAAGTAGGTGTCCTTGCTGCAAATAATGCACCAGATCTCTATACCATGACTGAGGAGTTGTGAAGATAGAACATATTTCAATTGAGTTTAGCTCAGCTTCATTCTTCCAATGTTGTTCTTCATCAGTCAAGTTTCCTGTAAGCAATTTGCAAAAGCCTTGTCCTTTGATGATAGTGGCCGGTTTAAATTCTAAGTCATATTCTTGAAGAGTTGTGACCCAGTTTCCCCTCCTTTCTCCTAGTTCCTTTTGAACGAAGAGGGATCTAACAACTGGGTGGGGAACTATAACTTTAGTTCTATTCTTAAGAATATATGGCCTGAACTGTTTGACTGCTTTGAAGACAACATATGCATGTTTCTCAACCACGGGATAGTTCATCTCAGCCCCTTGCAGACCAGTGCTCATAAACGAGATTGGGTATTCGTCTCCTAGCTCCACCTTTTGCGTGAGTACAGCCATGAGGGAGTCATCCGAAGCAAAGGTATACAGGATAAAATCCTTATCAAAATCTGGGCTTCTTAAGGAAGGAGCTTTAGCTATAGCTGCCTTAATGTCTCTAAACGCATCCTTTTCTAAATATGTCCACTTGAAGTGTATGCTTTGCTTAACCATTTGTTGCAAAGGTTTAACAATTTGCGCGAAATCTGGAACAAATCTTCGAACAAAATTAATAGTGCCCATAAAGGACTGCATAGATTTTTTGTTATGAGGCATTGGAATTCTATTGATAGATTGTACTCTTTCCTGATCTATTGACACTCCTCTTTTGGAAATAATATGGCCCAAGAGTTTACTTTCGGGAACATCGAACACACTTTTCTTGGGATTCAATGAAATACCATATTTCCGACAACGATAAAAAATATGCTTCAAATGGACAACCTGATATTCCCTTTTCTTTGAAAAAATTGTCACATCATGTAGGTAGACAACAACACACTATCCACCCAATCCTCGGAAGGAGATATCCATTGCTCATTGGAATGTAGCTCCTGCGTTTATCAGGCTGAATGGCATCCTTCTATATGTGAAAGTTCCCCACTTAGTGCGGAAGGTAGTCTTAAGACGATCTTCTTCGGCTACTAATACTTGATTGTAGCCGGAGAAACCATCGAGAAGAGAAAATAGCTCAAATCCCGACACCATCTGAAGAATTTGTTCCATTGAAGGGACGGGATAGTTGTCTTTATCCGAAGCTCTTTTTAAATTTCTGAAGTCTACACATAGTCTTATCTCTCCTGACTTCTTTCTTACGGGAACTAAGTTAGCAACCCACTCAGAATGCCGGACCTTAAATATTATTTTAGCGTCCAGGAGTTTCTTTAATTCCTTTTGAATCAGAGGTTCCAAAGCAGGATGCATCCTTCTTAATTGTTGCTGAAATGGCTTGACCCCCGCTTTCATTGGTATAAAATGTTGAATAATGCGGATGTCATACGTTTTCAGATCTTCATAGGTCCATGCAAAAACATCCTTATATTGTCTAAACAGTTTGATGAACCTATCTCTTTCTCCCGGTGAACAACATTTTCCAAGGTTGATAAATTTTGGTTCTGCCTCAGTACCTAAATTAACTAACTCATGCTGCATTGATGAACTATTAGTTTTGGTATTAGCTGGCCTTTTGAACTTACTTTGAAGGTCAAACAACATTTCGAGTGACCTTACCCCTTTGGGGATGAAATTTCCTTTATCTGCATCCTTCTTTAGCAAATCAGAATCGTGTTCTTCTTCATCTATCACAGCTCCTTGGAAACTATCTTCGTTCGTCAGAAAACTGATAATCTGTTCGTCATCATCGAAAACCCTGAATTTTGCCAGACGTTGTCAGGAATGGAGGGCCTGAAAATTAATTCAATTGAGGATTTTTTATTAGATGGAACCAATCTAGAAGTGGATGTTGCTAACAAATCAGCTGCAGAATTTTGCAATCTAGGAATAGAGTTTATATTGAAAGCATCAAAATGCGTAATTAAATCCCATACCTTAGCCTAATAACCCTTCAAATGAGGTGAGAGACAGTGAATGGAGTCTCTTACCTATCTCACAACTATTTCTGAGTCACCGAAAACCTTCAAGTATTTAACATTTAAACCGATGGCCTTCTTTAATCTGTGTACCAAAGCTTCATATTCCGCAGTGTTGTTAGTACAATCAAATTCTAACCTACAGGACAAAAAATACTTATTTCTTTGTGGATCCATCAAAACACAACCGGCTCCGGATCCTTCCAGAGTTTTAGAACCGTCAAAGTATAATGTCCAAAACAAATATTTTGACTCAGCTAAGTTAGTATCTTTATGGTCTAAGTCAGTGACTAAACTAACTATATTACAATCAACATCATCAGTCCGAGATAAATGAAGGAGATCGGACTGTTCATCTGATTCATGGCTGATAGTTTCACACTGATAATTACCCGGATCAATTTCTAAAAAATAATTCCCCAGAACCGAGGATGAGAAGGTTACAACCTCATTCTTTCCCTCTAGTTGAGTTACATTTTGTTTCATGTGTGGTTCTCTCAGGACATTGATATGATTCTGTCTATTTTGATAAGGCAACCACAGATGAGACCAATCAGTTGCAAAGTAACCATCCAGCTTTGTGGACCAGTCCCTACTTAAGATCAAACCATAGGCCTTGGTAATATCAACTACCATTATGTCAATAGACTGACAGACTCTAGAGTCGGCTGATAATCTAATTAGGACATCTTTCATTTCCCCAATAACCTTGATAGCAGTTCTATCTAACTGAATAATTTGGGTCGAGGATGGAACAGGTTGACCGTTAATTTTTTTACAAATTGACAGTGGCATGACATTTGAATATGCTTCAGAATCTACCAAACAATTGTGAACATTATGATTGAAAATTTCAAAGGTCAATAGGAATGGCAATGTCTGAGATTTAGATTTTCCGCCGATACTAGCCTCATTAATTTCGGGATTTTCTTGAGTATCTGTTAATGGAGTGCTGGGATGGGGTTGCAGAGCATGCAGCAGCTTATCTTGTTGTCGAGGCAAACTGCACATATCGAATATTGACACATTTGCTTTGACTTTCTTTATATCCTCAATAATGTCATATCCTATATCAGAATCGTTCCCAATTCTTGTCGGATTGTCTGTTTTATTCATTGTGACCTTCGGTTGTTGAACTATGGTGTCAATGTTTGGTTGTTTGGCTAGCTTTAGGTTGTGGTGGAATGATTGCTATATGTCTTCTAGGTAGTTCTTTTGAAAATTTAGGCTTGGGAGGAGTCGAGTTTGGCACAGGGTCCGTAATAGGACCTTTACTGCGAGTATTAATGTTCACAGCAGAGAGAGAGCTTTCCATGGGATCTTCTTCTACTAATTCAGTTAAAGGTACCCAATCCCATAGCACCATAGTGGTGTCCGGAGGTGGTTCTTCTAATTCAGGGCTCGATTCCTCTAGAGGATCGTCTTGATCTGGAATCTGTGGATCCAGCATTTGGTTCATGACTAAACTCATAGAATTAATCCATTGTGGGAAACTCTTCTCCGAATGTGGTTCTTGTTGAAAGGTGCAAAAGTTTTCCATCCCAATTTCATTGAGGTTTAAAACAGGGGAAGTATTCATGGGTGGATGAGTTTGATCGTTGTCTTCCCTTTTCTTGTAAAATGGCTTGAAAGGTTTCCTATATGTACTAGTAGCTTTATCTTTCTCGAGATCTACAATTTTATTGGATAACTTCTGCATCATCTTAAATACATTCTCCATGTCTGTTGATGACTCTTCTTTACCTCTAGTGAGCAGCAATGTTTTTTTACTGGCTGCTGGTTTTGTTTCAGCATCTAAGGCATGTTTAACAATGCTATCTGCTTCTTCTTCCACTTTTCTAGCTTCTTCGAAATTCTCTATCAGGGTGGTTTTCTTAGATCTTTTAACAAACATTGCTATGGGTCCTTCAAGGGCTGTTGTATAATATTCAACCAGAGATTCCTCTGCTGGTTTATTTGCTTCACTGAAATTATTTAAGAGTGTTGTGAACCTTTGTTTGAAGTCTTGAACCTTTTCTTTCTTTTCCATTCTCATGGACAAGAGTTCTTTCATAAGAGTAGCTACAGTTTTTTGGTTTTCATATTTCTTTAAAAAACACTTTTCAAATTCATCCCAACTTGAGATCGAGCTAGGTTGTAGGCTAAAATACCAAGATGATACTTTCGGCTCAAATGTGTATGGAAAAAGCCTACAGACTACATCTTCATGCTGCACATCTAAAAGATTCAGAGTGTCACGTCCCCTCCCATCATACCAGCTAGATGGAGAGGATCGTGAGGCTAAAACCGGGCATCTAGCCCCATAAACTTTTAAGCAAGCATTCACTTAATTTAAAAGAGATATGGGATGTATAATTATAAGAATAACACAGCGGAAAATAATCAATTACACATCCATTATACATTCAATATATTCATGCCGTTCATCAATCTAAACAATATCAAATCATCAAATGAGAATACTTATCTTAACCCAAGTAATCCCTGAGCAACCAGCTACGCTTCTGCAACGTTCCACCCAACCGTAGGCCAGTGTGCTCCTTAATCTTTCAGCACCATTGCCACCCCCAAGATGGGCATGACCTCCACAAGGAACTAGGGAACAACAGGGTCTCACATAGCCGTAGATACCCGAGAATCAGCCATACCAACCAACAGTTGGGTTTCTGAGGCTGCTAGGAGATGGATGCATATAACAGCAAAAATGTCAGCATTGGGCATGAGAAAAATGCTTCTATAGTGAAGTTCCCAACAATGGGTTTCTAACAGTTCCAGAAAAACATGGGAAACCAAAACGAAAAGGAGAAAATGGGAAAACAACCCCAGGAGAGCAGAATCGTTGTCAGAGGAATGCTCATGGGCATTTTGTGGGCAGAAACGGCCTCCATAACCCCAAAAATCGTCGCTCTCTTCTCCCAGCCAATGAGCTAACCAAAAACGAGTTTGCAGGCATGGAATAATGCTGGAAATGGTGAAAAACGTGAAGGATAAACCCCAACAGGTTCAGACTGCGTGAGAGGAAGGATGCCATGGGTGAAGAATGGCTTTGGGCCAATTTCGTGGGGGTTTTCTTGCCCAGCAAGCCAAAACTCGATTTCCCAGGTTGCTGTCTTGCCCATACACGAAAATTGACAGCCATACCTCTCCCATCCCAAGGCATTAATTGTCTCAACCAACACTTGGAAGAATTAAATGATTGGGTGCATGAGGCCAAATGGGTAGTTGAGAGTTCATGGGTTTCCTCAAAGAAATGGCTTAACACCATGGCTCAAGGGTTTGGTTATTTTCCCTCCCTATTCCTTGTAAAGATCATGCCCCCATCTCTTTGTTGCATTACGTAGCTGGTTGTGGGTTTTTCATTATAATTGCATATTTACATGATGTCCGATTTTACATTGTGCACCGCTAGCACAAGAACTCTATGCATCTACTCTAATTGTTGATACATAGAACGATAATCAATGGCGGGGCCTTGGCCTTGAGCTCCTCACCATGACTAAATAACAATATTTACATCATTTACAATTTAATGCAAAGGGAGTCAAAATGGGGACGTGACACAGAGCTAAATAAAAACTCTTGAGATGATCTTCGGCTGAAATGGCTTTCCCTGGGTCAAATTTAGGCAAGACTTTCTCTGGATTTTTTGGAAGATTGTGGAATGGCCCAGCTAGATTCAATGCTCCCCTTGCTCTCCAAGCAGGTACAGCCATGTCTCTATGTGGAGAATCTGGTGGAGAATTGTAAGGTGAATTTAATGGAGTGTTCTTTGGAGTAATAAGTCCTCCAAGACTTTCTTGATCTGAAAAATTTTCTGGGTTTTCAAGATCGACCTTGTTCAGGGGTTCTACAATTTCTCCCAAGGTTAAATTCACAAGCTCTTCAAAATTTTGCACAAGAATAGAATCACGGGTGTAGTGTCGCTATTTTCTAGGAGAACTTTTCCTAGGAAAAAAATTTACTGCGTTTAAACCACCTAGTTGTCTAACATAAGATCGTGTATGCCTCCTCAAATCTTCTATTTTTGCAAAAGGAACAACATACAATGTTTCTTGAGGTTCCGAATCAGAGATGAGGTTCTCTTGGTTTGCTACTTCAAGATTTGGGCTGTTTGAAATTCCTTTTTTAAGCGGGTTTTCAGTAACATTTTTGACAGTGGGAGATTTTCCTTTATCATCCATGCACTTTCAGGCCCTCCTTCTAGAGCCAAAAACTGTTGATGCCCCAAAGATAGTAGCATCAAGCAGAAAGGGATTCTCCTCGGTAGACTATCCCAATTAGATTGTCCACCGTTTGGTATGGGGAATCCGTCCGATTAGCGGTTCCGGCAACCGTTGGGTTTGGATATTTGTTTCAATTATATCGGTTATGGCCCGATCCACCGTTCTTTTGATTTTATGGTTTAGAATGATATGCAAGTGCCTAAACTAACTTAATTTAAATGCAGAACTCGAAACAAATCTATATTTAAAAATAAACCTAAACTATCCCTGCAATGAGCAAAATTATAAGTATGAGTAATGTGCTGGAAGAGTTATCTAAAGATCAACAACCAGCCATTAAATGATAGAGATAGATCTACAACGAGAAAACAAGAGATATTAGAAGATAACTTCCAATTTACATACAACACATTCCATTACTCATGTAGGAGAAAATTCATTTGCAGAAGAAACAATAAGATCATTCAATACAGAGAAATAATTCAAGACAACAAAGAAAGATCTCACAGTAGAATATGAAAGTCAAAAGAATAATCCAACATGCATCCAACATCCATTTCCATGCAAAAGACGTCCTCCCCAAGATTTTATTAGGTACATTTCATTTTCTTGATACAAGTGCAAGATAGCTCGTACAAGTTAAGAAAATTCATTTCCCTGCCAAAAGTCCCTTTTACACTGTTTCCTAACCTTCTATTTATATCTTTACAAAATGCCTCTTGGGCTGCCACCTGGCTCTTTACACATGTCATCTACAAAATTTTCCCTTTTAATAAACAAATTGTGGCCCTTTTCTTAAAATAGAAAATTTCTCAAAAAAGAAAAGGACATTTGTCCAATGGTTCCACGCTTTAAACATAGGGAGATCAAAATAATAAGAAAAAAGGAACAACACTGTAGGATCAATGTGTTCACCCTTGGGAAGGCGCTTCTGCTGGGAGAGAAGGACTTGGAGTGGCCGCTACTGCTACTGCTGCTTTCTTTTCCTCCTCTGCTATGTAACTGAACCAGATATCAGTGTCTCTGATAACCACATTTGTTGAGGAAGGGAGCAAGATCTTCTGGGAAGTCACATCTTTACCAAGTTCTGCTCCAATACCTTGAATTTCTGCAACTGTTGCTTGGTGGATTTCTTTCAGCAAATGACTATAGATTGATGACAACCCAATATAGTGATGGAGATCATCAATGGCTAAGACATCAATCTTCTTTACATATTCTATTTGAATTCCTAGCTCTTCCTTCAAGTCTGATAGACGTTGATCTTTACTTGGGAACTCATCGAGGGACTGAGGGAAACTCAACTTGCACTTATCATGCACTTCATGGATTTTTTTATAAAGACTGTTACTTTTATCCATTGTTCCTTGGATCTTAGCCATTAGCTTAAGGCCACAGTTCCTGCAGAATTCCATAAGGGCCATATCTTCATTAAAACCATCTACAGATTTGAATGGGAGATGCTTGGGGAAATCAACCTTCCCTTCTCTCCATTCCATTTGGCTCAGGATGTTTGCTTTAACTCGAGTATATTTACCCTTAAGCCTATTGGCCTCTGCATTGACTTCTTTCAATCTGACCATCATGGCTTTGAGACTGCACACTTCCTCAGTAATCAGCTCTTGCGTGGCATGCATTTGTCTCAAAATGTCACAGGACAACTCATGAAAGGGAGACATATCTATTGCTCTGCTCTTTGTCTGCTCTAATTGCTCACTCATTGCTTGCTTATCTGCTTGCAGATGAGAAACTCTAGCTTCCGAATCGTTTTTTTATGCTTCTAAAACCATCATCTGGACTGCCAGGTGCTCCTTTTCTTCTTCTAACTGGCGATACTTATCTGACAATTCCTTGGGCTCAGCAGACATTCGATTATACTTATTCACTACAAGATCCCTGTAAGCCTGTTCATTAGCCACAATATGTTGTAACATGCGAGCTCTCCTCTTTGTCGACTCAAATTCTCTAACCATATCGGCCACATTGTCCTGCGTTGCTTTTGCTGCTTCTACAGCGGCGGATGCCATGGCTATGGGAGCCTTATTTGTATTTTGCATCACCGTGGTCTCCCACCGGGTAACAATATCTTCTTGGAAGAGTCTCTTTATCCTCTCTTCCGATTTCAAGACTACTGCCTTTCTCTTCCCATCGTACACAAATTCATCCCATCGGGACACAGTATGATCTTCTAATGGAGTGTAAGGGACAATTGGGAGGTCTATTACATGTATTTCTGCTTCTATGGGTGGGGTCTGTACTACTTGGGCTGTGTCTGTTCCCACATTCTGGGTGCTGGGAACACCTGCTTGAGATGCATCTGCCTCCACATTTTGGGTGCCGGGAACACCTTCTTGAAATATGTCTGTTTCCATATCTTGGGTGCTGGAGCCACCTTCCTGAGCATCTTCAGTTGTCTTAAGTTCTTCTGCCTTTTGTTCCTCTTCAGCCTTTTGTTCTTCTTCAACCTTTTGTTCCTCTTCAGCCTTACGCCTTGTTTCTTCTTCTTCATCTTGCTGCTGATTTTCATTTTCTTCCATCTGCTTTGCATCTTCAGCTTCTTTCTGCAGCCTTGCATCTTTTGCTTCTTGTTGCATCTTGGCTTCCTTAGATTCTTTCTACAATCTTGCATCTTCAGCTTCTTTCTGCATCTTTGCTTCCTCCTTCAATATTTTTTCTTCTTGGGCTCGGGCATCAGCTACTTCTCTCTCTTTCTGCAGGTTGGATTTTCAGGCTGGGGTAGAGCTAGAGCTTGTTCCACTGCCTTGACGTCAAATCTGAAACTTAGTCATGTTGCTGATGCCTCTGAACACTTCTTCTTCATCATCATTGTAATGAGCATATTCAAAATGAGCATAAATTCCTTGCAATGCTCGGCAACCTTCCCCCGCCTATCATTTCTATGGAAGATCATTTCACCGAAATGGAAATTTTTCAGCTCTTGAACAAATTCCTCAGCTGATGCAACCCCTGAGAATTTGTAGGCTCCTATGCAGAAGGGCAAAGGAGGGAAAGAAGCCTTATGTTGCTTGTTAAGCACCCCTCCTATTCCATCAAGGAAAATTTGTCTGACTGCTTCCTTGAGGACCACAAAATCAGTAGCGTATTTTGGAAAAATGTATGGCGCTTTGGTCCCTCCAAACATCCTGATGTAGGTGCCTTGTTCTGAGAAATAAAAATCTCCATAGTTTTCCAGGACCTCCATGGAATTTTCTGATAGACAGTTGGGCTCTTCCTTGAATATCTGCTCATATAGAGGCATGATGAACTCTTCACAAATGAGCTTCTAGCTTGCTCTGTAATTTTGAGCCCACATTATTTTATAAGCAGTGTAGACTGGGGTGTTGGCTTTATCCCATGTGCAACCTAGGCCGGGGAAAGATAGCTTGGCCAAAATATAGTCAATGAGATAGGAAGACATGTAAAATTCTAACTTTTTTAAGGCCAGACCTTCTCTTGCAGCAACCATTGTGGATGCCAAACTGTTCGAAAGGATAGTAGCCTAGTTAAACACAGTCCCTTTGAATGCTACGAAGTGGATGATGGGGGCCCATTGTATCCTATATACAGTGCCATCAGGCATGCCGAAAATTCTGCATAGCATCAGGGCGATTAACCTAAAAGGAGGTCTCAGGTTCTGAACATCATATTCATCATTGCCTCTCTTTCTCAAGTGATTTCCTGTGACCAATAATTTTTTGGCCATCTCAATATTGTTCATCTTGCCCAACCATTCATCACTTAGAGCTTGCTGGGGACGTGAGAACTTGTAGGCTGGAGCAATATATGCTGGATGGAATGAAGCGAAAGCCTCTCCCCTGCTGTCATGTAATACTCTTGTTTCTGGGTTGGCATGTTCCAGTATCCACCCGATCACTTCAGAGCATGGGAACAATTCAGGGCGGGTAGAAGCCCTAGCTATGCCAGAAGTTCTGTTGTTGAGGTAGATCTGTTCTTCTTCCAATAATACACCTGGGATATCCTGGTCCCTAATCATCCTGTAAACATCTCCCCAATGGACCTCGGGAGGAATTCCGGTGGTACACTTAGTATATTGGAACATAGTTTCAGTCTTTAGTTGCACTGGCTCTAGTTCCATCACTTTAGCTTTCTTTCTACCACCTTTTGGCATCTTGGCTTATCCCTGCTAGCAACCAAATGTGAATCATTAAAAAATTGCAACATGTTATGAGAGTGTAACAAAGAGAAGGACAAATTCAACATGCTAATGAGAAATATAGACAAATTATGAAGCTGCATGCTGGGGAAGCAAAATAGATCACTCCAAAAAATGAAATATGTTCCTGAGACTTGATTATTCTAGGGAGACGATATCTAGTCAGGAGTTTTTTGGAATGCTTCCGAAAAGGTAAGCATATGACGTGGAAAAAACCTGCTTCCCGCCTAGCCCTTGGAGAGAGGGTATCCTTCATCGTAACACTTCTAATGGTCAATGGTGGGGGATTCTGGAGTGGAAAAAATCCTATGAGTAAACAATGCAACAAGGGAATATTCTCCACATTCATTAATTGAGCCAAAAAGGAGAGTGGTTGAGTATCTTAAACGACCACAACTGCCATTAATAACACTTGCAAAACGGTATGTGGCTGGTATGAGGTTTGAATCAGGGTAAGAAAACACTGGGAATGCGGTCAGTAAAAAACTTGGATGGTCATGGCTACGACTTTTAGCTGGTAGAAATGAGGAACCTAAGGGGCCACATCGGCCGTAATAAACAAAAAAAAAATGACCTACACTACTAATGCCTATCGGCCACGTTATGAACGGGAAAGCCCAAAAAGTAATTTGACGTGGAGATACAATAAAGATGGCGGTTAAAAATCCTACCTGGAGGCGAGACAGTGGTTGAGTGAGGTGGAGGTGGTCATGGATGCGCTGAGCTGGAGCAAGCCGACGCGGTATTCCTAATGGCATTCTTCGAACAATAAACAAACAATGAAACTAACGAAACCCCACCGTCCTTATAAAATGTTAGACACGTGCGGCACTTAAACGGGTAGGTTGTGTCATTAAAACGGGGTTTTAATGCCTTGTATGGAACGGTCATTTCAAGCCATCTCGGCATTCGTGCGCAACCGTCGGTTGCGGGACGGACTTACGAGTTTCATCCGCAATTGCGGAACGATATGGAGAACTGCTTCGGCGTTTCGGGAGAGATTGGTGTATCTTTTCGAAATACAACCTCTCAGAAGCTTATCGCGAACGGTTTTGCCAAGTCGTCCCACAGTTTCAGAAAGACTTAGGATATCCTTCCGCAACTTATGAAATTAATTTGTTCAAGCTTATCGACGAATTACATTTGACGAAAGCTTCCGTTGTTTCGGTAGATTTTTGTGAACGCTTCCGCAATTGCGGGAGAGAATCATGAATGCTTCCACAGTTTCAGGAGAGTCTTCTGAATTTCTTTCCGCGATTTCGAGAGAGACATGCAAATTGCTTCTACTGTTTCGGGAGACTTTCGCAAATAGCTTCCGTAGCTTCATAAGCGAAACTTAAGTTCTTCCAATAAAAACTCTAAGTCTTTCCCGGTTTCGCGAGAGAACTGCGAATGCTTCCGCCATTTCGGGAGACTTAGGCAAATAGCTTCCGCAGTTTCGGAAGGGAGTCGTGAATGCTTCCGCCATTTCGGGAGACTTTCACTAATAGCTTCCGCAGCTTGATAAGCGAAACTTAAGTTCTTCCAATAAAAACTCTAAGTCTTTCCGCGGTTTCGGGAGAGAACTGTGAATGCTTCCGCTATTTCAGGAGAGATAGGAAAATAGCTTCCGCAGTTTCGGAAGGGAATCATGGATGCTTCCGCTATTTCGGGAGACTTTCGCAAATAGTTTCCACAGTTTCGGGAGACTTTCACAAATAGCTTCCACAGTTTCAGGATACTTTCGCAAATTTCTTAGAAGAAGAAGCTTCAATTTTTCTTTAAAACAGACTCCTCAGTTGAAAACAAAACTAAGTTAAAAGGAGGATTAACTTCTTTAGGCAGTCTTTCTAGAAAAAACTAAAGGAGGGGCCCCAATATGTACAAATTTGTTTTGGGGGGGGATGTTGCTCAAACAAGAGTCTGCAAAGATATGAATGTAATAATTCCAAAGGTCTTGAGGTATTATATTATTTTGTTGGCTACTTGATTCTATCTTGTTTCCCATGTAGACAGTGTTTGCAGAAATGATTTGATGGCTTAGTAATCCTTGGAATGTCCCTATCTTCCTGTTTCCTACTGATCTTGATCAAATTATCAAAACTGATGTGTCCCAATCTTCTATGTCAGAGAAATGTTTAATTGGTTTGTCCCACGCGACATTTATCTTCTCTATCTTCATCCAAAATGTAAACATTGTTAGGATTTATGGAGGCTGTAGCTACAATTTTGCCTGTATCCTTGTTTTTTATTTTGCATTTTTCTAAATCAAAGGTAAGAGTGTGTCCCTGGTCACACATATGGATAACACTTAAAATATTGTGTTTCATGTTCTCGACTAATAGAACATTATCTGCCTTGGTTATTTTGTTTCCTAGGCTTGCTAGACCTTTACCCAAAATTTTAGTTGAGCCATTGTCCCCAAAATAGGCACTGCCTCCCTTTTCTTCTCTGAACTTGCGTAAGGTGGTTTTATCTACGGTCATATGCTTGGAGAATCGACTGTCTATATACCATTTCCCCCTTCTACTTTGTGCTTGTAAGGCTAGGTTGCATGCTTCTTGATTATCTTGATCTTTATGATCTTCAACTATCTTAGTGAATTGCATAGGTTGCTGTTGTTTTTCGCAGTCATGAGTATCATGTTTTGTCGTTTAATAATATTTGTCTTCAAAACTTAAAATGTTGAAAGTTTTGGAATATTCAAACGCGACTTGAAGCGGTTTTCTGAGAATATTATGTGTAGGATTTGTATGATTGCACGAACCTTTCTTTCTGGCATATGATAATGCGCAATCTCTACAATTTATTGCTTTATGACCAAAATTATAACAGTAAAAGCAATTTCCAAAGAAAATATTTTGGTACCTGATATGATAGAAATTTCAAGGCCGTGCAGACTTATTTTTCAAAAGACTCGAACTTCGATGTTCTCTTCAAATATCTGATTTTTTCTTGACTATGGGGTCTTGAGAGCATCTACATAACTTTTAGCGAAGTAATTTTCTTCATTAATGTTGTTTCTGCCTCTTTGTTCTAAATGAAGGATTAATTGTTGTAGTTCACTTCTTAGAGAAACTACTTTAGCTTCCAGACTTTCACACTTTTCATCCTTCAATTGCAACTGCATGGTGGTGTCTGCTTCTACAAAAGAGCTTCCTGAAGGAGATTGCTTTTCTTCCTTCACTTCTTTAGTTCATATAGTGCACTGACTAGTTCTCCTTCAAATTCTACTTTAGCCATATGATCATATTCTGAGTCCATGTCTGTTGGATTCTATGTTGAAATCTGTCTTCCAGATGCTAATATGTTACTAAAGACACCCGCTCTGATACCAATTGTTGGAATCCATTTAATACCGAGAAGGGGGGTGAATCAGTATTAGCGCAATTATTAGCGGTTTTTAACTTCTTTAACAAATTAACCTTTACTTAATCTTTATCTTTTGTTATGCATCAGTAGATAAACATACACACATATATGGACCACATAACACACCTGATTTTTATGTGGAAACTAAAACGAGAGAAAACCACAGAATGCTTCTTTATAATAAGAAAGAATACATTCATGGAAGCACCAAATTCCTATGTTTACCAGCACCAACCCCCTGGTTTTATAGGCACCAATATGAAGGAAGCTTCTGCTCCCTATGTTTCTCTAGCACTGACTGGAAGGAGGCACCGACCCCCTGTCTTCTTCATTTTACAAGAACCAACCTGAAGGAATCTCCAAATTCCTGTCTCCTTGCCCCATCCGACTGCCCTGATGTCTTATGTATGTTGTTGTCTTACCGAACTTCAAATATACACACTTCTTCATATCTTCTGATGACAATTCTACTGTGCGCCACCTTTGTATGTAGACTGTACTCTGTCACTACAATACATACATCACTTGACTTCTCATTCCTCTCAAAGAATACCTCTGCTGATGAAATTCTTCATATACTTTGTGCTTTGTTGATACCGTAGTCTATGTCTCTGTTATCTCAAGGTTCTGGTTTGTGTGATTGCAATGATCAACCGATACTATGCTTTCGATTAATAGTTTGTTGTTCTAAAATGAAGCACTAGCAACAGATGGAATTGCGCACTTTATGATGTGTATGTTCTATTTAAGTGTTGTAGTCTCTCAGATAATATGCAATGTCATGTGAATCAAATGATTCGTCCGTTTTTTTTCATGCACTTGTCTAAGATCATCTGCATCTTGATGCGCCTATCAGATCATGTTTTTATTCTATCATTGCACATCAAATGGAGTTCTCAACATTGCACACTTTCACTTATGCTCATATGCATCAGCTATACATATGCACAATATCTGATAAACTTTGGTTGTGTTTCTGCGCTTAAGTCTCTACAACATCTGTGACTATCTGTGTGATCATTGTAATACTGTCCTTCAAAACATCAAGCACTTGCACATACTTCAATATTTCTTCATTTTAGTATTCGCGCATCTGTCACAGATCTATCACATTATTCTGCGCACCATCAAAACTTCATTCTTCTACCTGTGCGCATTCGTCTCTTCGTTATATCATTCTATTATGTCCACAAGCCCTTTGATGCCCTGAAAAAGAAATTGAAACTTGCACTTGAAGCTCTTATACT